>ML780289.1:1211302-1222773 GCA_009831015.1 Picea engelmannii | reverse complement strand
AACATACAAATAGGTCTAGAGGTACACATCTCAATGTCTAACCAAGTCTAACTGACTCCAAACAATGCTAAATTTTGAATTATTAAGATTAGCAAACAATAATGTTCTAACTACCCAAGGTCAAAATATGGGGCATTACATTCACCAACTGTATTAGTCTTCTTCATCATCTTCCATGGTGCCATGATATTGAGAACATAACAAGGATACCTGTTGCAGAGGAAATGCGTGAGCTTCTCAATATGATAAAACTTACTACTTGGGGAAATGTGAAAATGAATTCCAAAATCTAAGTGTTTTTATTTGTATCATATGCATTGATTTGAGTATACCTTTAGTGACAAAAAATTATTTCTTTAATGGGAAATCGTACTTGGCGATCTGCAATTTATGTCAAAAATTGTTACCATTGATTGGTGATAAATTCCATTAATATTTGGCGGTTGGTGTTTGGGAGTTTTGGATGAAACATAATTGAAATTTCCCGAATCGTGAATCCGCGTAAGGTTAATTACAAGATAATTTCTTTTAAAATATTAATTGATCATGTCTAATAAGGTGCGTTAACTTTAAGTGTTTTTGACACTCGGACTTTGGGGTTTTTAAATATAGATCGAGAAGAAATTCCCAAAAGTCGAAACTACGAAGTGATTGATTTTCCGTTAATCGATTTTAAGCCTTAATTAAGTGTATTTTAAGTTTAAGTGTTCTAGAAATTCAGACTCCAGATATTTTTGGATATGATGAAAGGTAATCGTATGAATTCTGAAGTGCAAAGTTATTATTATTTCTTAATCATGATCTAACTTAATTAATTATAGTTTAATACTTAGGAATTTTGGTTCTTCGGTATTTCATGAATTAGTTCTTTATTGTATTTTCGAAGGATCATTTCCTGTAGTGACCTGTCGAAGATGATGTCATTCTAGCTGATGTGTCAAGAGCAGGGGGTGCCACGTGTTAGTTATAATTGTATGAATCTTCAAACAAAAATTTCAGAAATGGATGCCACGTGTCAACCCAGGGAAGATTTAAAGATACACGTGTATTATGACTCCTGTCCTTTAAAGTTTTATGAAAAATGAGGAACAAACACTTTCAGGTTTCGGGTTTTTTATCACTAAGACGTATCGAAATATTAGAAGCGCGAAGCTCTAGAACGACCTTTAGTGATTTACTTCTTTAAAAATTAGGCATCTCCAAAACTATGGGTAAAATAGGACCATTCGATCAAATGGGAAAACCTTATCAACGACATATACTATGTGCACATTATGACTAATTAACCAGAAATGAATTTAATTTAGAATTCGAAAGTTATTTTCTAAGTTACCACTTTGGGAAAGATTATATTTTCATGAAGTGGAGAATGTAAAGTTCAAAGCTTAGGATTATACATGTTCCAACATAGGCTCCATTTGGGGATCATGTCTCCTTGTGAGGCATGGAAGAATAGTAGAACAAGTTCCTTTATTGTGTAAATGGAGTCATTATTTCATTTATGCGAAACACCTTTGGGAATCTCAAAATTGAACTTCAACTGAATCTCAAAAAACCTTCAAAACACATTTAACTATTGATCTCAAGTTAGGATATTAATAATTTTCTTTTCCTGAAACTAAGTTTGGATTTTCTTAAGATAATCAAAATAACTTTAACTGAAATATCAGACTTTGGTCGATTTCGTTCACATCAAGGCTAAGTAATTTCAACAATTTATTTAGGGAATCCCTTGTCGGTTTAGAATGTAAATATTACCAGAAAGAGAACTAGAAACCAGAGTATGTTATATACATGTATGATAGCCTTACAGATATCATAGATATTGCTTCACTGCCAGCGAGCATGTTTAGTACCCCGGTGAAGTTATCTACATTTGCATTTTATTGAGATGAGGGAAATCATTACCTACATTTCCTTTCATCATCTCTTTTGGAAAAAATGGGGGAAATCGAATTACAAATTTCCTTTCACCATTTGTCTTGGACTAGAGGGGGGGAATCATTTTATGAATTCCCTTTCACCATGTCTTATATTTATATTTTTGAAGCGGGGAAATCAATTTGTATGTATCATACAAGGGATGATATTTGCTTAAAATTTGACAGTGTAGGTCTGTCAACAATTTTTTGATTGTACTATGAATTAAACCTTTCCCGGTTTTCAATACATCTTTTCCTACAGGGAAGATTTTATGGGGAAATTTTAATTTCCAGGGATTGGCCTTGAGCAAATTAATCAGTTAAAATATGTTAGAAGAGATAAAGTTATCATGATTAGCCTAGACATAATTTCTTTCAGTTAAAATCAGAGGAATATAAATATTTTCTCCTAATCTTGTTTTGAAGATATGTTTTTAAGTTTTTAGAGTCAAGGAAAAATTCTTTCTTTCTATGAAGACTTAAGGACATGTAGTGAATATCAGAACATAGTAAAATCTTGAGGATAGGCAAAATGAAACATAACAAGGACTCAGAGGGTCTGACGCAAAAGAATCTCATTTCCACACAAGTTCACTTCTTGATTATCAAGCTTCTCTTTATTTTCTTTTCTTTTTTCTTTTCTTTTTGTTTTCTTTTCTTTTGTTTCAGATAGGGCTTCGGAATTAATTTGCAGATTTATACATTTTTTTATCCTTGATCTGTTGGATAATGTTGTCATTGATGCAAATGGTTTGATTTATTGATGTCATTGATTGATGTCAAGAGGATATTGTTGGATCATGTTGTCATTAATTTCAAGTGATTGATTGATGCCAAATGATTGATTGATTGATTGATGATTGATGTCAAATGTAATATGTATTGTCCTTGATGAGAATGCGTAGATGAAGATGGATCAATGAGTTGTCATTGATATAATGAAGATGGATCAATGAGTTGTCATTGATATATGATGCATTGTTTGAAAAATGTATAGATGACTCATTATTGTCTTATCATGATTGATAAGGTGCACAAATGGATGAAATCCAAAATGGTCCCCTTTTGGTGAAAGCCCTCACGGGAAGACACTTTGTGGTTTGAGTTATCCTAGAAGAATGGTTGGAGGACCCATGCTTGTATGTAGAATAATGATATGAAGATCAATGAAGTTGTTGCTGAAACTATCCTAGATGGATATTTCTTGTCATACCATTTTCGGTGGTATGTGGAACGTCACATAACTCCTCACAGTTTGAGAGTTATGGCCTTATGAAGTGAAGGACCCTAACATGTTGGCTTGAAGCCCACAAGGTCAAAGAAGTCAAAGTTCCCTAAAAGAAGAAATTATTATCTAAATGATAAAGTAAAGTGACAAAGTCAATGTGGATTATTTAAATAATAAAGAGAAGTGACAAAATCAAGAAAGATTATTTAAATGATAAAGTAAGGTGACAAAATAAAGAAGGAATATTTAAATGATAAAGTATTGGAGAACTTTCTATTTATGGAAAGTGGCTAACCCTAAAATAAGGAAAATTTTAAGTGACCTAGAGGATGAAAGTATAAATAAGATAGCAATTATCTCTTGCATATCATCCTTTTTGTGGATCAATGGAGAGCTTCTTGTGAGAATATCTTTTGGAGTTTTTGATGAAGAGCTTCTTGTGAGAGCATCTTTGGTGAAGATATCTTGAGAATAATTGAAGATCTATTTTGAGAAAGAGAGCGTGAGAAGGATCTCATGGACGCATCAAGGTTTCGAAAATATCGGAGATCTTGACGAAAAAAGTCTCGGAGCTTAAGAAAACCTAGTTTCTGAGGTGTACGCGGGATGTAATGGGCCAGGACACGTACATGCGCGGGCTGTATGAGGACAGGGTGCATACAGTGGATAAAATAATGAAGATTTTTGTTTGAGCTGATGACAAGTTGTTGAAGACTGAAGAAGGTTCCAGATCTGCATTCTATGGGCTCAGATCTGTCACTGAGACACTGGTATGGTTACATTATTGTCTTGATGGATAATATTGCTTGTTGTGTTGTGAATGCTTAGGGAATTCTTGGTATGGCTGATGTGATGTGGTTTATGTTGGTTGATGGAGTGATAAATACTCTTGTGATTTAGCCGTGATACGATTTTTATGATATACTATTTTCTTATACATGATTGAGTTAGCATTCATAGTGATTGGTTGTGGAGCATGAGCAAGATATTGGAGAGTTTGCATGTGTTGTGACTGGATGGTGGTCAGTGTGGATAATGGAAGATAGAAGAGAATGTGTTTACAGGTTGCATAGGATCTAAGTATGCGAAGGAAAGAAAAACCCTAGTTGCTCAGAAGGATACACATGTTGCATTATATATTGGCCGCATACTTACGTGGGCTGTAGTGAGACATGGCGTGTACACAAACAGGCTGCACTACTGATAGGTTGCATACCTGTGAAAAATTGGTATCTGTGGACGATTGTTGCCTCGTCTTAGTTGGTGTTGAGGATGTAAGCTGAGTCTTTCATATAGAGCTGGTGCTCTTGTAGAGTTGTACTCTATTCATTTGTTGCTAAAAAACCCCAAGGATTGAAGTCCGTAATAAAAAGAAAATTGTATATACATCTTGTGTTATTTGTGTTCCTTGTGGAGATGATTTGTTGATGATAATATTTCTGATATATGTTGCTAATATATGTTCACATATAACTGATTATAAATGACAGAAATGAGTAATGAGTAAATGTTGAATGTTAACTAAGGAATTTTGTATGAGAGGGAAGTTTTGGTAAAAAGATCCCCACACTCATTCACCCCCCCCCTCTAAGTGTGGTAGGTGTGTCCAACATGATCATGTGACTATATTTACATGAGTAGAACCTCGTTTATATCCGATACAATTTCTTTATAATTTTAGCCTGAACCATAAGTATAGAAGTTCATACCTCAGATTTCATTTATATTTTCAACCAAACCAATTATTAATTCATCACCTGTGTTGAGAGAAAACAAGTGTTTTGAAAACTAAGCATTGGATTCTGATACCTCCTCATTTCTCATATGATAGTAGGTATTCTGCATGGGACCAAGATAGGAAAGTCATAAAATTCCACAGAATAGAAATGATATACAATAGAGATATTTTATATTTTTCTTTTATGATATCGAATAAGACTTGGTTTATTTACAACGAAAAAGTAAAATTAAGATAATCAACGAAAGAAAATGAAATTGCAAATTGAAACAGGAAACCAAAAACGATATATACAATGGTAATGTGAAACATGATTATTGCATAATTGTTTTTAGATAATGCCCATTGATAGGGGTGTCAAAAGTTTTTCCGTCGATCTTTTCCAGTAGGAAGGAATTTTTTCCCTCTATAGCTGCAATCCTGAATGGTCCGAACTAGAGATGATCAAACTTTCCGTGTTTTCCTGCATCTTATTTTTTAGCATTCCATCTTAAAACTATATCATCAAGAATAAATTCCCTATCTTCAGCTTTTTTATAGAAAAGGGCTTTCATATTATCTTGGTACTTTTGAAGTTTGTCATCTACTTCGGCCCCATTTTCTTGGCCTTAGATTATTTGGTTTATCCTCCTCGTTACGCCATTTGTCTCCTCTTTTCCATCTTGCTACAACTTCATCACATGAAGAGCAAGCTTGATAGGAAAGATGACGTCAGTACCATAAACCTTTTGAAAAGGGGACATACCTATTGATTTCTTGGTGTTGATTCGGTTCACGCACAAGGCGTATTTCAGGTGAATGTGCCAAGACTTCTTATTTTTCATCAACATTTTTTTGATTATATTCATTAGGCTCTTGTTGGAAGATTCATCCAACTCATTTCCCTAAGGATAATAGGTTGTAGAATTTCATAGCACAATGTTGTATTTTTGACAAAAATTTACCATTGCCATAGATTTGAAAGATTGGGCGTTATCCATGACTATTTTTTGAGGGAAACTAAATATTGATAGGATGTTCTCTTCCAAGATGTTTATAACTACCAAATCTGTGGCATTCTGAGTTGGAATGGATTCGACCCATTTCGTGAAATAATCGGTAGTAGCTAAAATCCATTTATGTTGAGCGCTTGACTGTGGGTGGATTTCTCCGATGAAGTCCAAACCCCACTATTGAAAAGGAGCTTCTGCTTTGATAGGGTTTAAAAGTAGTGTAGGGAGATTTTTCTTACTAGAGAGGAATTGGCAAGGGTTGTAGGCTTTGACCTTGGCATTCACATCTGTAAATAAATTTGGCCAATTATATCCAGCTCTTAAAATCTTGTAGGTCGTTTCCCTCTAGGCGTGATGTCCTCCACACTCTCTTTCCTGAAATTCATTTATGACATTTTCTGTTTTAGGTTCTGTTAAACAACATAACAAGAAACCTAGAGGATCCTTCCAGTACAATTGACCTTTAATAATACAATATTTTACTGCGTGTAGCTTCAACGTTCTTCAAACATTGAAGTGTAAGGAGGTAAGAAACAATATTGCAATACCAATAAGAGGAAGAAAATTTATCTTCAATCTGGATTGTAGGGGCTTGATCATCAAGTTCCTCTATATCTGGGATATATCTGTGTGATTCCAGGTGGTTGATCTCGAGTGCCCTGAAATTTTATTCTGCGAACAATTTTGCCAGGCCTTGACCTTTGACTAATTTGGTCAATTTTACTTCTAAATTAAACTCCTAAATTTTAACTAATCACTGACCTCTCTTACTATCACTGTCAGGTCGTACCAAGATATCTTTGACAATTCTTGTTGGCACATAAGCGATTATTTTGGAATGCAGTACATATGTCCTGAAGGCTTTGAGATCTTTTACAATTGCGTAAGATTTCTTTTCTAGTATATCATATTTTAATTCACATCCTTGAGAATTTTACTGAAAAAGGCTATTGGCTACTTGAAACCTTCTTCGTTCTTTTGCAAGTGTACCGCTGCAATGGTATGTTCATATGTGAAAGAAAAGATCAGGAATTCCTTAGTATAGTCCATACTAGATAACACTGGCGCTTTGCTTATAGATTTCTTAACTCCCTTGAATGATGATTTAGCTTCGGTTGTCCATTTCATTTCACTCTCTTTCTTCAACATATCTGTAATTAGTTTGACAATTTCAATGAAGTTAGGGACAATTCTTCTCAAAAAATTTATCTTCCCTAAGAAAGACCGGATTTCTTTCTTATTTATAGGAATTTTTATCCTGTCAATAGCCTCGACTCACTTAGGGTCGACCTTGATTCCATCCTTCGAAACTATATGACCCAAAAGATTTCCTTCTTGCATAGAAAAATGTGACTTCTTAGAGTTAAGAGACAAACCAAAATTTCTGCATTTCTTGAAGGTTTGTTTGAGATGAACCAGATGTTCTGCATCAGAATTGGATAAGACTGTTAGATCATATAGGTAAATATCAAGAAATTTAACTCTCTCACCAATGAAATCTATATCCATCACTCTTTGGAAATTATCCCCTGCGTTCATCAAACCAAATGGCATTTTATCGTACATGAAAGTTCCCCACAGAGTGGTAAATGCAGTGTTTTCTTTATCATCTTCATGGACAACAATTGGGTTGTATTCAAAAAAACCATCAATCATTGACATTCTGTTATCTCCAACTACTTTTTCCAGGACATGATCCATTTTTGGCAGTGTGTAGTTGTCTTTGAGGGGTGATCGGTTTGAATTCCTGGAATCTACACAAAGATTTATTTCTCCATTTTTCTTCCTAACGAGTACCAAATTTACTACCCATTCAGAATACCTGAGTGGGATGATAATCTTTGCGTAGAGAAGCTTTTTAACTTCCCTTTCTATTATTGGCAAGAGGATAGGATTTATCTGTCTAAGCTTCTGCCGAAAAGGTTTGATACCATGCTTCAAAGGATTCTTATGTTCAATTACAGATGTATCGTAAGTTTTTAGATTGTCATAGGACCATGCAAAGACGTCTTTATATTGTTTAACTAACTCAACGTACTTATTCTTCACCCATGATGGAAGGTATTTAGATATCTTGACCAGTTTAGGATCCTCTTTAGTTCCTATATTACAGCCTTCAACCTCTTTGGGCTGAGGTCGTAAGGTATATTTTAAGGGTATATCATCTTGGTCAAACAATCTCTCTAAGGGTATCATACCTCTAGGGATCTGATTGTTCTTAAGCACAAGCATTCGATGATTTGAGATCTTATCCTGGAAATTTTCAAGATCTTCACCTTCCTGCATGATCCAAATAGGATTGTTCTGATTTTCTTGATCTATATGAGTCTTAGAGAACTCATCAACCATTTCTAGGAACTATTTAATCTATTCGTCATCTTCAAATACTTGGCAGTGATGAACATTATTTGGGATCGAAGACCTGTGTCTCATTTCGATATGATACTTTAGTTTTAGGTCAATAGGTGGTACAAACGTCGCAACTTCTTTGGATAAAGAGTCTTCCTGTTGATTTTCCATTCTGCAGAAGTAGTGAATGTTGAAGGATGAGAATAAATTCTCTATCAAATCCTAGGCGCAATTTCTGTATGACCTTATCCTTGGATGTTTAGCTTGATATTTCTTCTTTATTTGTTTCACAATAAGATATGCATCGCCATAAACTATTAGATGTTCAATTTTTAGCTTCCTGGAAACCTCTAATCCTAAGACTAGAGCTTCATATTGACATAGATTATTTGTATAATCAATTTCCCACTATAATCTATATGAAAAGGGGATGACGTACTCATCTCCTGGTGCAACAAATAACACTCTAGCCCCTATCCCTTCCCAGGACGAAGCACCATCAAATTTTTTTTTCCATACTCCTTCTCTACTATTTACACTTTTCTTTGTTTTTTATATTTTTTTATTTTCTTCTTCTATACAATCTTCAAAATAATAATCTATTGATAATATAAAATTTCCTAAATCCTGATTGGCAACATAGACTGGGTAATGTTTTTGGTTTTTGGGGTCACTTACAATATGGCAATATATGTTTTTGAGTAAATTGTCCACCAAAAATTGGGATCGTAGCGTAATTCATGTCCAACTGAAGTGATCCTCCTAATTTTGCGCCCCACGACTTGGATAGGAGCATGACGTACTTGGCAGGGACATCAACAATGACTACATCCATAAGGATACTTTTTACAGGGATCTGTGCAAGATTTACCACCAAATATTTGATCATGCCAAGACACTTAACCTTTCTGGAATCAAAGGAGTATAAGTCTTGATAGGGTCTAGTGATTTCAAGGCCAAATTTCTCCATGATAATTTTAGGCATTAAATTGTGAGAGGCCCCATAATCTAACATGCAGTTGTGAAATAAGTGGTCATGCACTGTTAATGTAATATAAAATGGAGCAACTAAGTCCTTAGCATTTTTGATGTGTAGACCAAACATAATCATAGGTCTTTCATCTTGTAGATTGATAACATCCGCGTGACTTTGAACATCAGATAATTTTATCATTTTAGCAATCTGTTTTTTATAAATTGGATTCTTGAGAAGCTCAACCAGGGGCATGTGAATTTTAATTTTATTTAGTTCATTTTATAAACTAAAACCTCTGATAGTTTTTTCTATTTCTCTGGTTGGATATTGTGCTTCAGTATTCTCTGTTTTCTTAGTTTGTGTTTCAACTGTTTTTGTTTGGGAAACTTGTGTTTCAACTAGTGGTTTAGTAACAACTACTTCATTTGATTTATTTCTTGATAAAATATTTTTCGGTGGAACACCTCTAGGATTTGTTTCTCTGCGCCTTAAATTGTACTTCTGTTGGAGTTCAACCATTATGGAGTTGACGATTCCTTGATATGCAGATTCTCTCATATTTTTTATACTTTCCTCATTATTAAACAGGGGTTATAGGTCTAGAGACTTTTCATAATCCTCTCTAGTTAAATGAGGCTCCCGATCATCATCACTAGGGTTATTTAGATCCTCTTCTAACCCATCGTAATTTTTCATATCATTCCTTTGCATAATGTTTTTTGTTTTAAATGGAGCTTGGATTTTTTGATCTTCATTTTTTACTTGTCTTTGTTGCGTCAGAGGATTAGGATTTCGCCTGCATTGATTTCTAGGTAATGGATCAGGTTTGGCTTGATCTAGTTCCATTATAGATATTTTTTTTGACAGATCTTTGATTATCTTAGCCATCTCATCCATTTTTTCTTCTGCAGACCTCCTAGATCCGGAGGGTCCTGCTTGTTCCCTGAAACGTTTAGGTTCTTTGGTTCTTGTCTCAACCTTGGATTTTAATTTACTAGATGCCATCATATTTGATTCAATTTATATAGAATCATCTTGCATTCCTGCAAGAGTGGTAGATCCTCTTTCTCTTAAGAGTAGGGCAAATTCGGGTTCAAAATCCCCTGCGAAAGTTACCTTTGTTGTAGGTTGAGAGTGTTAATTATGAGATAATTGATTTTAAAATATTAATTGATCATGTTTTATAAGGTGCGTTAACTTTAAGTGTTTCAGACATTCAGACTTCGGGGTTTTTAAATATAACTCGAGAAGAAATTCCTTAAACCCGAAATTGCGAAGTGATTAGTTTTCCGTTAATTGATTTTAAGCCTTAATTAAGTGTATTTTAACTTTAAGTGTTCTGAAAATTCAGACTCTGGAGATTTTTGGATATGATGAAAGGTAATCCTCTGAAAACTAAAGTGTGAAGTTATTATTATTTATTAACCATGATATAATTTAATAATTATAGTTTAATACTTAGGCATTTTGGTGCTTCGGTATTTCATGAATTAGTTCTTTGTTATATTTTTGAAGGATCATTTCCCGTAGTGACGTGTCAAAGATGATGTCATTCTAGCTGACGTGTCAAGAGCAGGGGGTGCCACGTTGTAACAACCCTCCTATGTTCAAGACAACTACTCTGACATCCGGTGCAAAATTTTTTCTTTTTTTATTTTAATCGTGTGTGCACGCGTGTAGAAGAAACCACCCTCTCGATCCTACATGACCACTCGAACCAACAGGACACAAGTAAGACAGACAAAATCAAGACGACAAGACAGATCATAGTGACAACAAGGAAATAAAGCCCCTGGACGCAAGGCTAGCAACTAGCAGCAGTAAGTAGAAATAGACACCAGGGGTTAGGTATAGTACTGTCGCAGAATGGAAGAATCCAACAGTAGAGTCGCGGTAGTGGAACTGTGCCTTTAAACAGGCCGAGACTACTGATACGGCTCATAGTGTGTCGCAAGAGTGGAACTGTGCCTTTAAACAGCCCGGGACTCTTGATACGTCACTGGATTCTTGACGCAGGGAAGCGTACAGACATAAACGCTAGGGCTACTGAAGGTAACTAATTCCCGCCCGACATAAGCAGTCCAACCTACAATTATTACAACTTAGCACATCAATAGACAACAGAGAACCCTCGTCTACTAAGGAAAACACGAGACAAGGACTCAGACCACAACAACCATTATTATGACCAGGCACTAAATCTGACTTCAAGGGACAGGGGTTACAAGAAAATCATACATCCAAGGGCAACAATACTCAAATAAGC
>ML780289.1:1188532-1204666 GCA_009831015.1 Picea engelmannii | reverse complement strand
ATAATCACGTCAGAAATGTCGTCATCAAATCATCAAATCAAATCAACATCATAATAAACATATCAACCCAAAAGCACACTCCCTGACTCAGTCCGGAGTCCAAGGGGGTCTACCGATGCCTCCGCATCCTCAAGGTCACAAACTTGCACACTCAATAAACTAAGTCAATAGCACCCGTCTACATGAATAGTAACACATCATATCATCTGTCAATCACATCATAATCAAATATATAAGGTCCAACATCAAAAAGGGTCCAGATCACTTGTGAGCAAGTGTCCTCAAAGAATAAGTGTCCTCAGTGCACCAGAGCGGGATGTTACACACGTGTTACTTAGAATCGTATGAATCTTCAAACAATAATGTCAAAAATGGATTCCACGTGTCAACCCAGGGAATATTTAAAAGATACACGTGTATTATGACTCGTGTCCTTTAGAGGTTTATGAAAAGTGAGGAAAAAACACTTTCGGGTTTCGGGTTTTTTATCGCTAAGAATTATCGAAATGTCCAAAGCACAAAGCTACAAAGCGACCTTTAGTGATTTACTTCTTCAACAAATAGGCAACTCCAAAACTCTGGGTAAAATAGGATCATTCGATCAAACAGGAAAACCTTATCAACGACGTATACTATGCACACATTATTACTAATTAACCAAAAATAAATTTAATTTAGATTTCGAAAGTTATTTTCCGAGTTACCAGTTTGAGAAAGATTATATTTTCATGAAGTGGAGAATGTAAAGTTCAAATATTAGGATTATACATGTTCCAACATGAAGTATGTTTTGAGTTCAGGGAAAATATAAGTGTCAGAGGAGGAAACTCACAGAGTTGCTTAATACTCTGTAAGCTCAACAAGGAGTGCTTTGAGTAGACTTGCCAAGAGGGAACAAAGATCCCTTTGAAGGGTGAAGAAACACCGATATCCTTAGAGATTCGAATAAGTAAAATCTCAAGAGGATTAGTTCCATTGAGTACATAATCTGTGAAAAGAGTGCAGGAGGCAGAGACAGTCTGAAACTAGACTGTAGGAGAAGCACAAGTGTGCACCCGAACTTCATCGAAGTGTTAACAAGATCATGGGAAATAACACTTTTAAACAACACAGGAGAAGACAAGTTCTTTGAACTTGAAGAGAGAGGATCAAAGGGGGATCCCTTTGAGTTTTAAAGAAGTCAAGCTCAAAAAGGATAGCGTTTCCTGGAAGCGCAAGTCAAGACTCAAAGAAATCGAGCTCGCAAGAGGAGCAAAGGCACTAGACTTTGAGAAATTTGAAGAAACCTTCATTTTAGAGGAAATCACAAAGTGTATCATGAAGAGCTACAGGATCCGTTGATTTTCGGTGGGAGAATAGATCTGGACCATCGGATTTGGGTCTAGGACAAAGGAGACTGCACAGGAGAAAATCAGATCCCAGGCATCGGATCTGGTGTGAGAACAAATCTAGACTGTATATCCAGAGGCAGATATGTGGCAACAGATCCAAGAGTCTGTGAGAATGAACTTCGGAAGAACTACGAGGAGAAAGGGAGAAAATTCTCTAAGTCGCAAAGGGTAGAGAATATCTAGACCATTGATCCAGAAGACATGTAGCAGAGATCCATGGGGTGTGGAAGAATACCCTTCAGAGGAAAGTAAGGGTGGATTAAGATAATCGTTCAAAGTGTGGAGTAGCGGAGAGAATAAAAGCCATTGATCTGGAGAGGGACATGCATTGATAGATCACATGATCAAAGAGAATACACCCTAGAAAAATATGAGAATAATAAGAGTCGTTGATCACATGAACATGTGGAGGAGATCTGCGTTTTTCAGAGTTCGGAACTCTGGAAGTTTGAAAGGGAGGTACTACAAAGATAGATGAAGGTCCAAAGCCCTTGGACAGGTTTGAGTCGTCCGTTTCTTCGCATATCTGGGTCATCCATTTAGTGGACACATGTCAGTCGGAGAAGGGTTCAAATGTTTGAAGAGTCAAGACTCGCGAAGTCGCGAAGTAGAAAAGGGATCGTAGCTGTTGGCTGAAAGGAGAGATGTGGATTGTAGATCTGGTCATGGATAGGTTCATGTATTTGGAAGTTCATGAAATAGGGAGTAAGTTGTTCACAAAAGTCCCGAAGCATCGAAGCCCAAAACAGTTGAGGACCATCGATCTGAGGAAGATGCATGGACTGTTGATCTATGAGGCGATGCATGGAGAATGGAGGTTCACTCCACCACTTCGAAGGATTTTTGGAGTGTGCACGCAGATTCGACCGAAGCCCGAATTTCGAAGAAGGAAACTAAGCCATCAATCTCAGAGAGGAGCGAGGACCATGGATCTTGTTCCGTGGTTTCAGAGGATTGTGATTTCAGAAGAAGTGGTCGCAGTGTGAGGAGAGAAATGATGAAGCTCGAAACTCAAATTTCTTAGGGAGGTTTAGGGTCGGGTCATATCCTGAGGTCACATGAAAGAAGGAAGGGCCTAGCCCAGAGAGATAGCGTGTATTTTTATTCAAATTTCCAAATACGGAGCAGGGGCTTAACAGGGTCCTACGGGTCTCATAGGACCTGTGCATAGGAGAAAAAGGGGTCTGTGTAAAGTAATGTTGGTTTCTAGTAGAGGCCCGAAGAGATTATTCATCTCAGTTATTTGAAGATCCAAGATTGGGAGGTCGTGCAACCCTGAGGAGAGAAGGGGGGCCTGCATCAAGTGGTATCAGAACCAAATTTTGTCTGTAGATTGTAGGAAAAGGTGAAAAGAGATAATATGACAACATCAAATTTTATCAAAAGTTTAATTTCACCTGCAGATATTAGGAGAAGGAGGAAACAGAGTATGATACTCTATAAATATTGTTTCAAGGTGTGCACAAAATGGTAGACAACTAGGAGGGATGAAGGCATAAAAGAGGTCTATTGAAGGCCATAAGTGTGGTCAAGGAGTAGACCATAAGCAAAAAAGTAAAGAAAAAATTGACAAGGAGCTTAGTGAGATAAGAGAAGATATGAAAAGGCCAACATTGAATATGCAACGGGAGGAAAAGGTACACTGGAGGTACAAATGGCCTCTAAATATGAAGGAAAAATGGCATGTTCAAAAGTTGTTGGCCATAAAGAAACAAGAGGTATAATGAGGTGGCTAAGGCATGCTGAAAACCTCAGTGACACAGAACAAGAGATGGTTTAGATACGTGAACCAGAAGTTGGAAGAACCCTCAGTGATGAGGAAGGGAGATCAGTTAAAGGTTTCATAAACTTCCTGAAGGGAAGAGATGAATTTTCAAATTTCCAGGTGGGAAATGAGATGAGATCAATTGAGGATCTCATAGACTGTCAAGAGGGAAACAATGGAAATTCATATTTCCAGGTAGAAAATGAGATGGGATCAGTTGATCTCATAGACTTCCATATGGGCATAAGAAAAATCCCAAATTTCCAGGTGGGGAAGGGAAGGAAAATGAGATTGTCTGAAAGTCTTAGGAGCTCAGAGGAGAGCTCATATCAACAAGGAATGTTGACAGATGAAATGGACGCAAAGGAGAGGCCTCATCTATATGAATATTCACGTGGAGTTGAAGTCCATGTGAATGAAGATGATGAGAAGTTAATTTCTTCCATCATAGAGGAGGAGGATCAGAGTAGTGTTCTCATCATTGGGGGAATTTGAATATTCCTTCCTAATAGTCCAACAGAGGCTAGTACAAGTGTTGCACATGAGGATATGATGCAACAGGAATCCAAGAGAGAGGTCATGGGGACGAGTGATTTTAAAACTAACTGTGTCTGTGATGCAGGTGCAATAGAGGAAGGAAAACCAACAAGGAATGTCAAAGAGGAGGAGAAGGAGAAGAAACTGATGTCTGCCCAAGCATAAAAAGCATATCATTTAGATGAATTTCTCACTCAATGGAAGCAAGTGATGAAGATGTTGGAGGATTGGTTGAACAATCCAGAACCAGAAAAAGATTGCTAGGATGCATTCATGCAAAGGGAGAAAGGATTCCAGCATAAGGAGAAACTGGAGGAAGCTGAAGATATGCCAAAAAGGGAAATGACATAAGTCAATCTGTTAGAGGAGAAAAATGAGCAGCAACTCAGTGGTGAGACTGCATAACTGAAATATGCAATAGAGTGGTCAACTAGTGCTAGAGGAGATGAAGATAACATGAAGGGTTAGATTGATCAGATTGGTAAGAAGGATAAAGAGAACACATTTCGATGTGCCCAAGAGATGGAGAGTGAAGAGAATTTGGTGGAATTTCTAAAAAATTTCATCCAAGGAGATGAACATGCGGCAACTGTAGAATTGGTATCTACAACAGAAGGAGAAGAACATTCAAAGGAATCGCTTAAATTTTTCAGCTAGAATGATGAGCAAGAGATAAGTGTAGAATGTGGACCTAAAACAGAGGAGATATCAATAGCTAACATGGATTTTTCTAATCCGTGTGAATAATTGGAGACCCTAAAGAGAAGGGTAAAGATGCAAAGTCATCTATTCCAACAATTCAGGTTGGAAGTTGATGAAAGGGAGATGCAACATAATGGGATGAAGGAGAAGAGCCAACCATTGGACCAACTGGACAAAGAGATAGGGGAGATAACAATATTGATACTCGAATCATCACAATAAGAAGTCAACAGAGAAGGATGGAATAGAAGAGAACCTGTAGGTGTAATAGGGTAGAAAGAGCAACAAATCAATGGAGCAAGTGGACAACTCCAATTTCAGGTTTCGGATCCTGGAGGATCTCAACAAAATAGTAGAGGGAGCCATGAGAAGGAGCTCATGATTTTCATAGTAGTGGAGTATGATGCAGGAGCATCATTAACACGCATGTGTGGAGAGAAAACTCAACGCCTTAGCACGCCTTTGAATAATTTCAGAATCTTAAACACTGGCGTTTCCTATAAATCTTTTTTGAATTGATTGAAAACTGAAGGAGATCAAAAATGTTTGGGAGAGAATGATCACGAGTGATTTGGGAGTTTCACTCCTAGACTTTAATGTAACGAAACTTAAGTGGTAGTTAGTTTTTCTCGAGTATAGAGGTAGTCGGAGGGAACCCTAATAACGCTTTGGTATAAGTAGGAGTATTGTATGCCCAAATGAGGCTCCTGAACATGGAAAATAGTTGATATTTTTTAGGAGAAGAGAAAGCACCAAGAATCTGTAGTAGTCTAGGTTTTCTAAACACTTGTACATGCATTCATGTTAATGAAAAAAAACATTTTTTCCTGCATATGTTTCTATGTATTTTGTGTGTTTTATGAATGGTGTTTGTGTGTTATGAGTGTATATTGTAGATGCATGTGTTGGGTTTCATTTGCAGGAGAAGATAGAATCCTCTATGTGTGAGTTTTATAAATTGCTTCTGGGTTCTTTAGGCTATGTAAGGACTGCACGATAGAGTCTTGAAAATATGTAGCCAGTACAAGGAGTGCGCGTTTGAACTCTTTCAAGTCAGAGAAGAACATGCCTTGAGGGCACACCAAAATAGTTTATAGACTCAAGGAGGAGCCTCAACGTTGTTGAATACCTTGGAGGAGAGATTATATAGAGAAGGAACATAGAGACAGGGTTATTGAATACCCTGGAGGAAAGTCTGCGCAGGAGTAAGCTTATCACAGAGTTATTGAGGACTCTGTAAATTTCTGTGAGGAGGGAATTGAGAAAGTGCGAGTGCGAACATGTGAACTATGTATTGAGTTTAGGGAAAATATAAGTGTCAGAGGAGGACACTGACAGAGTTTATGAATACTTTGTAAGCTCAGCAAGGAGTGATTTGAGTAGACTTGCTAAGAGGGCATAGATATCCCTTTGAAGGGTGCAGAAAGGTCGATATCCTTAGATATTCAAACAAGTAAAAGCTCAGGAGGAATAGTGCCATTGAGTACAAAATCTGTGAAAAAAACATAGGAGGAAGAGACAGTTTGAAACTAGATTGTAGGAGAAGTGCAAGTGTGCACCCACACTTCATCGAAGTGTTAACAAGCTCAGGAGAAATAACGCTTTCAAATAGCACAGGAGAAGACAAGTTCTTTGAACTTGTAGAGGGAGGATTTAAGGGGGATCCCTTTGAGTTTTAAAAAAGTCAAGCTCATGAAGGATAGCATTTCCCATAGGCATAAGTTGAGACTCAAAGAAATCAAGCTCACAGGAGGCGAAAAGGCCCTAACCTTTGAGAAATTTGAAGAAAAAATTCATTTCAGAGGAAAGCACAAAGTGTAGCATGAAGATCTACATGAGCCATTGATTTTCGATGGGAGAATAGATCTGGACCATCAGATTTGGGTCCAGGAAAAAGGAGAGTGTGAAGGAGAAAATAAGATCCCAGGCATCGGATTTGGTGTGAGAACAAATATGGACCATAGATCCAGATGCAGATACGTGGCAACAGATCCAAGAGTCTGTGAGAACGAACTTCAGAATAACTATGAGGAGCAAGGGAGAAAATTCATGAAGTCATGAAGGGAAAAGAAGATCTAGATCGTTGATCCATAAGACACGTAGCAAGGATTCATGAGGTGCGGAAGAAGACCCTTCAAAGGAACGTAAGGGTGGATTAAGCTAACCATCTGAAGCGTGGAGTAGTAGAGATAATAAGAGTCGTTGATCTGGAGAGGGACACACGTCGATAAATCGCGTGATCCAAGAGAATACACCCGAGAAAAATCCGAGAATAATAAGAGTCATTGATCGCATGGACATGTGGTGGAGATATGCATGTTTTGGAGTTTAGAACTTTGAAAGTTTGAAAGGGAGGTAATATAAAGATAACCGAAGTTCCGATGCCCTTGGACAGGTTTGAGTCATCCATTGCTTGGCAGATCTGGTTCGTCCATCAAGTGGAAACTTGTTAGTCGGATAAGGGTTTTGATGTTTAAAGAGTCAAGACTTGTGAAGATGCGAAGTCATGAAGGGATCATAGAAATTGGTTGAGAGGAGAGACATGGACCGTAGATCTGGTCACAGATAAGTTCACATATTCAAAAGTTTGGGAAATAGGGAGTAAGTTGTTTGAAAAAGTTTCGAAGCATCGGAGCCTGAAATAGTTGAGGATGGCTGATCTGAGAAAGAAGTCTGGACGATTGATTTGTGAGGGGACACATGGATAACGAAGGTTCACTCTACCACTCTAGAATATTTGTGGAGTGCGCACATGGATTTTCCCGAAGCCCGAATTTTGAAGAAGGAAACTGAGTCATCGATCTCAGAGAGGAACGAGGACCATGGATCTTGTTTCATGGTTTCAGAGGATTGTCATTCCGAAAGAAGTGGTTGCAACGTGAGGAGAGAAACTATGAAGCTCAAAGCACTTAGGTAGGTTTTGAATCGGGTAATAGCCCATGTTCACATGAAATAAGGAAGGGCCTAGCCCAGAGAGCTAGCGCCTGTTTTTATTCAAATTTCCAAATACGGAGTAGGGGATTAACAAGAGCCTACGGGTCTCATAGGACCTATGCCTAGGAGAAAAAGGGGCCTATGTGAAGTAATGTTTGGTTCCAACAGGGGCCCAAAGAGCTGATTCGGATCAGTGATTTGAAGATCCAAGACCATGAGGTTGCGTATCCTCGAGGAGAGAATGGGGGTCTGCATCAGAAAGTGGGCTCCTTGGTCATTGGTCAAGCTGCAAGGACAACCAAATGTGGAAATAACATTCTAAAAAATAATTCATGTTGTGGTATCCTTAGAAAAATACCAAAGAACCTCTACTTCAACCCAACAAGTTAGGTAGTTAGTTGCGGTAATTATACAAGGAGAGGTTTCTCCCTGCATTCCCTCTTTGCATTATTAACCATCCATATTTCCAACACTATACCTTAGGTTCCCACTGTTTCTATTGTTGTTGAATGGTCGCACCTTCACTTCCATCTTGCTACTTATATTTTGTACATTTCCATTTACTTCCATTGCTTATTGCACCACAACCATGCTTGAGCCATCTATTTGCTTCCATTTTCAATACCCTTGGTTGAGAACTGTTGTTATAAGGGGTCATATTTTTCCATGTCTTGTTGTAGTCCATTGCTTCAGTCTCATTCTGTGCACCTGGAACTTCATCACATACCACTCGTTCTCTCCCGCCAAGATTAATATTACCCCTTTGTCACGTTAGATAACCAACCATGACAAAGGTACACCCTGGACTCTCCATTAAGATTGTTTATGAATCCCTAAACATGAAAATATTTCTGAGTGAATGTGTTTTCTTTCACACTCATTAAATGGACTGTAAAGGACATCTATTTGGTGTAAGTTTACCCATTTTTTGGACCATATGGACTAATTACAAAAAATGAATACTATAGTCAAACTTGGTTGGAAGAGTTCTCCCTTGTATTCTTTTATCCTTTTTCTAGATATGGAGACTAAATTTACAAAAAAGAAAAACCTTGGTGTCTTGTTTGTCCTTTGATACTCTCTAAACATGAAATGACACATCGAACACTATTCTCCACCTCAGGATCGACTATAAATCCACAGGTGAGAATATCGAGCATACTTTTATTTTATTTCGTGCTCACTTAAACATGAAAGAAGAAAAAAAGAGTGGGTTTTTTTTTTTCCTTCTAGTCATATTCACAAATGGTAGTCATCTATTGAGTCACCCTTGAGAAATGCACTCGTTTTGCGTCTATGTACAACAATTGCGTTATCCATTGTCTCTGAATCATTACCATCTCCATGAATTCTCAGACTCCATCAATTGCTTACTCTTCCAGTCTCCCACGATGAATGTTTTGTTCTTTCTCGAGTCAATGATTCCAAGTCAAGTTATTTGTTTTCTTGATTTGTTCAAGGGAAGTTAACCTATGTTGGCCATTTGCAGTCCTTTAGACCATTCCTCCTAGCCATCCTTGGCTCAGTTGTGCTCTACCATTGCATTTTGAACACCCCCTACATTTTTATGTTTTGTGTCGATTGATGGGGGACACATCAAGGCCCTCCTTCGATAGATTTCATCCTATCGACTCCAACTCATTATCCAGGTCTGAAAGATAGAAACCAGTCAGTACCTTGGGACTTGCAAACATCACTGAAATGATCCCTTGCATTTAGGCAGTGGTTTTACCTCATTGGATCCTATTAAATGAATCAACAAGTGTTTTAATTCAACTAATTTATTTACACCCACTAGATTGTACAAAGTATCTTTGGATATATCATCATCATCGATGGATTACCTTGCATATGTTAACGATATGCATCAATTACCTATAATTTGATGATTTCTACCATGCATGTTGTAGATTCATACCATTGGGGTTTGGGACGAATACCTTGGGTTGGGACCATCCCATTCCTTAATGGAATTTCCCTCCCAAGTTGTGATGGAGTTATTCATGATCACTTCAAAGATCACTCGAGCATCGATTCCTCTCATTGATTTGTATACTATGACATAAATCCACATTTGTATTTGGTTGTGGCTATGTTTTCACTTGTGACATGGATCCACAATGCATTTTTTTTCGTGGCCATGATCTACTTGTCTACATCATGCATGGATCGATGTTGTATTATTGATGGTGTCTATGCTTAGTTTTTATTACTGATCATGGGTATGCCTTCCTCACGGATTTTATTATTATGTTGAACCGGTGATGGTTTCTTTCTAGGTTCCTTTTCCCAAAGCTTTGTGAGTTTTTATCGTAAAGTATTTTATCCATCAAACACCTCTTATAACCTCACACTTTAGGGGGCATATGTTAAACAATTATTTTCCACCCGATCACTTGATGGGAATCATCCAGGGGTCAATAATATGAGACAATGAACCATACCACTTTTCCTATGAGTTTGCAGTTAATTTTTTCCTGGTCATTGGTTTCCCATTTATAACTTGTGACCATAAAGTGTTGCTCGCTCCTTTTCCTCTTGAAAGGAGTGATCCGTCTCTTCCTACAAGAATTTAGGGCTTGATAGTGTCTGTTAATCCCTTTTTAGGATTGGTTTCATGAGATGATATTGAACCCCAGATTCTTTATGGTTTGACTTAGAGAATATTTTCATCTTGGGAATGGAGATCTTATCCAAATTACCCTTTGATATTATCTCTATTATCCTATAAATAATGGGGTTATCACATGGGAAAAATGAGGAAAGAAGAAATTAAGTTTATACTAGAGGATTAATTACAGGAGCTTGGGAAAGTAATTTGGTTAGAGCTTCATCAGACTATCATATTGTAAGTTGTAAATTGTTCCATTTGATCAATAGAATATGTACAAGATGTTTCTCTCTACTTGGATATGTATGTAATTTCTATGTTTCCTTGTGGATAAATTAATGTTTTCATGTGTTATGATACATTATTATATCTATCATTAATTTATGCATGATTAGTTGGATATTGTGAAGGTTTTTTGTGTCTCTATGTGTGTAGATCTGAGTTGGTAAGGGAGACAAACATCTTCGTGGAAAATAGAAGCTAAGGAGCATGCATGGACAATCATCAGATTATCGAGTAAGCCTTTCATTTTAGTAGATCCTTTTCATGTATAACTTATATCTAGGAAAGTCTATAGATTACATCTCTATTTTGTCTTAGGTCTAGGAAGACCCTAAGGGAGGTAACCCCTACAGGGTGAAAATATCCTACAACAATAATGCATGAGATGCAATCTTCTATTTAGTGCATCAACAAATTTATTTTATTTTCCCTTGATATGCTTGATGCCAACGTCATAATCACTTAAACATTCTAGCCATATTGTCTTCCTGACATTCAAAGTTGTTTTTTCAAAAAGATATTTCAGACCACTATGGTCTATCCTTAGTTCAAATCTCTTTCCCATGAGATAATGCCTCCACATATTCAATGCATGAACTATGGAATAAAGCTCCAAATCATGTGTGGCATAATTCCTATCTCGTTATTTAAGTTTTCTGGACTCATAACTAATTAAATATACATTTTGAGTGAAGACTCCACCAAGTCCTTCCTTGCATGCATCTGTACATACCACACAATTATCATTTGGGTAAGCAATATTTAAAATAGGTGCACTAGTAATTAATTCCCATAACAAATTAAATTTCTCTTCACACTTTGTTGTCCATTCAAACTTAATTCCCTTCTTTTGAAAATAAGTGATGGGAAGAGAAATCTTGGAGAGCCTTTCTATAAATCTCCTATAATATCTGGCTAATTCGGTAAAATATATTATTTTTGAAACATTCTTGGGTGTTAGCCATCCTCTAATGGCTTCAATATTCTATGGATCTACTATTATGCCTTACTTTGAAATAATGTATCCCAAATAATGGATCTGTTCTTGGTAAAAAGAACACTTACTAAGCTTGGCATAAATTTGATGTTCCCTCAGCACTTGCAACACCAATCTCAAGTGATGTTCGTTCTCTTCCACAGTGTAACAACCCAAATTGAATACTTTTTATCCTAATTTTTAAATTTGAATTTAATTAATTATTAAAATATAATAAATGAGTCTTTTATTATTTTATTATTAAAAGTGGGTGAAGTATTTAATGGGGGGATAAGGTTGTTTGGGAATTAATGGGAGGATAAGGTTGTTGGGGAATTAATGGGAGCCTGGAGGATAAGGTTGTTGGGGGATTAATGAGGGGGACTTGAGAGAGGAGGATAAGAGAGGAGGGGAGCACTTGGAAGAGGATCTCATTTTTATTTTTGGTTTGAGAATTTTTGAAGGAGGATGAGGAGGAGGGAATTGGAAGAATTGTTTTTTGGTAATTCTCACAGGGCACTAGTGTTGCTGGGAATTTTGGGCTCAAGGGATAGGAAACCTTAAGGAATCTTGGGTCTAGGGAGATGGATAGGTTGTTCCTAGTTGGTTGGGAGGTTAATATTCAGTTTGGGTCCAATTTAGGTTGTTACAGGAAATGAATCTGCAATCCAATTTGGCTCCAATTTGGGTTGTTACACAAGTCTGGAATAGCATGGCTTAAATCTTGAGGTTTCCATTCAAGACATATATGCCAGTCCTTCAATATAGTCACTCCTAGACACACTTATTCACTGATAGCTCCTCAGAACCTGAAAATGTTCATAAGTTATACTTCAGAATGGTCAGTGACCAGAGCTTGCATTTGGGACATTTCAGCTGCAACATTGAAAAGCTTTTGCATTTCAACAAATATACAACCAACAGACTAGATTTCAATAGATAATGAGTAGTGAGTAGCCCCTAAAAGAATTTCAGGATCCCTATACCGAAGGGTCATAATCTTGTGAAACTTTTTGACAGGCCCCTACTGAGTTTTAGATCTGCTATTTTTATCATGCCCCTTTGCTTTTCCACCATCAAGTTGTGACGCTTTAAGTCCCTTGATCATCTTGGGAGGCATTTTTGTGTAACAGTGATAAGCATTGATGCACTTGTTGAGATCAAAATCTGTCTATTCAAAAACTAGGTACAAAAGAGGCTTCCCATTCATGTTTTCAGTGTGCTTCACATCTAACAATCATCATTTTGTAACTTGGTACTTTTAAGAGCAACCAGTTTCCCTATTTTCTTGTCCTTTCCCTTGTACACCTTCCCATTGGTTCCTTCTCCCACCTTCTCCAATTTCTCAGACCCATCCATTACTATTTTGTTCTTCGAGGGCATGAAGCTATGGATGGATCGAAAAAAAATAACAATTACGATATCTTTACCTTCAACGTTGTTAGAATTGATATGCAACACATAAGCACTTGGCATTTCTCCATCAAACCAATTGTTAGCCAGCCCAAACTGAAGACCTCTGATTTGGTACCACCAATTTCTAGCCAGTCCAAACCAAAGAAGACATGTACAATTCCCATATACCTTCGATGTGTTACTATTGATCCTATTCTTGATCACAAACAAAATTTGAATGTTTCCTCGTTAAGACACTGGCTTGGGAATGACCCACTTAACTGGTTTGAAGATAAATCCAAAACCTTAATGAGCCTGACTTCCAAGCTTTCGATAAATTTGCCCATTGAGACAATTGCAAAACAATTTTGGACTCTTCAACATGTTCAGCTCAGCAATCCATGCAAGAATCTCACCCGACAGTCTATTTTCAAACAAATTCAAAATTTTCAGTGTAGTTGAATCACTCAAACCCTATGGGAGCAATTTCGAGAGCATATTATCCAAAGCTTATAACCATTCCAATAAGCCAAACTTACCAAATATCCTTAAGCATCTTACCCTCTAAGTTATTCTGATAACATTGCAAACTATCCAGCTTCAAAAGCCTTTTGATAATGCTGCAAACTAGCCAGCTTCCAGAACTTTGTTGAAACCACAACACGAGACCTACTAATGAGATGGTGCCCTTGTTTCCATCTTCAAAGTAGAGGTTTGCAGGGTATTGGTAGTTGTTGCTGATATTCATAGGTAACCTACACCTTGCACAACTATTGGACATACTCAAATTTTGGGTGGGTGTTTTAGTAATATGCTATATGAATTATTTAATCAGAATTCATTAAATCCATTCCAACCTATGGGATTTTGGACATATCTCTCTGCACAACTATCATCCAATCCAAGCCGCCCACCAAATTCCAATAGAACTGATCCAGATCCCTCACATCAACAGTTCTTGATGACCCAACAAAGAAAAAATGTGAGAAACCCTAAACAACAGGAAGCAAGGGGCCCATTCTGGTACATACAGAGATTGATAATAAAGGAGCAAGGCATGAATAAAATGAGAATGTTGTGTTACCCAGCCCATGTTAGAAAATGAAACATATCCATAGCCATCACTCAACAAGACTTGGAGCACAAAATACCCTGAGAATGCGCCTCGGTCAGCCATCCATGAGACAAAAAAAAAATGAAACCAAAACTATAGCCGCCTTCAGGGAATACATAGCATTAGTAGTTATTGATATATAATTTGCAGTAGTCCAAATGCAAAGTGAAACTTGGCATCCTGATCGTGTAATGAATGTATCATCTCTACTGACTAATGGACCAACAACCAAAGCAAATAGATAGCAAGGCTTCTTGAAAGGATCTTCCCAGACAACATAGTGTCCTGGTGGTCCTTCGTTCGATGCCCTGCAACTTCATCATCTTTCTTGTCAGCATCCTATGATGATAGGTCCTATATCGGTTGTCCACCCCCATGTGTCTACCAGCCAGGAGGCTAATGGGTAGCAACACCATGTAGCCTTCATAAACCCCATAGACCTTAAGGCTAAGCCCCCTTTGAGAGACGAGGACGAGTGCAGTGAGGATGGAATAGAGGCCCATATGGGAAAGAAAGGATCTTCTCTGTGGCACTGAATGAAATGGATGGATGACATTGTTAGGCTTTTGATTACTATGGTTTTGTATGTGGGTGAGGATGTTGACTATACTAACAATCGTGAACTGTTGGATCGACCTTCAGCCAACCATTTCCTAGTCAAACGATATACATCTACTGATTCATCTCCACTGCCATAATATTGCATAATATATTTTGCTAGGCTAATAACCATTTCATGTTGACCTTGAGCCTGTAAAATATTTGCTTCCTCAAGCCTTCGTAATTGGAATATGGATGAAACTTCTTTCCTATTTTCCATCTCAACACATATAAGCTTTAACTCATGTAATGATTTAATCTGCCACACTTACGAAAAATGGTGGCATATTCAAGGAGATGCCGAGGGATATAGCCTTTGCAATTTAATATCTGAAACAAAATCCATCTAAGCACAATGAATGGCTCGAGTAAATTAAACCGTAATTGCATCTTTTTCAAATTATATTGCCAATCTGCATTAAACCAGTCCAACTGCTCAGAAGATGGAAGAAAAGGTCTAGACAATAGAGCATTCTTTGGCTCATTGTGACTTGCACCATGATTCCCTCTATACGTCCAACGCATTCCCCATGCTTGAGAAAGGTGGTCTAATATTTGAATTTTAAGGATGATGATCAGAATAAGAGGAAAGATGGGATTTTGCAGAAGAAGGGAAAGTGGAAGTCTGGTGGGAAATCAATGATGGTACGAAGCTTGAGAAGAAGGGAAAGTGGAAGTATGGCGAGAAATTAATGATGGTATGAAGCTTGGTCGTCGTTTGCAGGCGTTCTTAATTGGTGTCGGTAACAAAAGACAAATCTTCAACCACTCGGCTCACAAGTTGTGCAACTAATAAATGCAACCCACCCTAGAGCAGTGCAACTAATAAATGACTCCTGTCCTATCCTCTTAGAAAAAATAAATAAAATTAACCTACCTGTCATAATGTCGCCTTCGGGTACCCGTTCTCTAACCAATTTCACCTAATCATGTAGGTGGTTAAATTCCCTCTTTATTGTCTGCTCTCGGTTGACAAAAATGGATTTAGTGTTAACTTGTATGTTAGAGTCGAACCCCATACCTGCAGGTCGGTTGGATTTAGATATCAATTACTTATTGGACTTGATTGACCCTTACAATCTCACCATGGACTTGTAATTCATCATAATTGGTTCAAGTAAAAGAAGATTCATTCAAATAAATATAAAATATATAGACCATGAGTTAAGTAAGAGTCTAGTTGGATTAACTAGCTTGCCTTTATATGAGAATAGTTGAGATGAACAATATTTGTTTTAAAAAATAATAATAATAATAAATTGAATTTTGTTTTTGAGATTTTATTAATAATAATTTTTATTTTATTTTTTATGATTTTATTAGTTAGTTAAAAATGATATTTAAAAAAAATAATAATAATAATAAATTGAATTTTGTTTGTGATATTTTATTAATAATAAATTGAATTTTGTTTTTATTTTATTTTATTAATTGGTTAAAAAGGAATGGCTAAAGTTTAACTTTTAAATATGTTTCATCTTATAAAAAGGTAAGTTTGTCATTTTCATTGAATTAGGATGAGTGTAATATTAAATGTATAGTGTGATAAATTGGATGAATATGTTATTTAAGGTATAGTGTGACATCCATATCTTGAGAAGTCGTGGATGTTCAATATATTTAAGTTTGGGGAAACATCTTGTAAATTCTTTTATTTAAATTGGGGTTTTAGTGAGGTTTTTTATTTTCCATTCATTTTTTTTTAGCATGTGTGGTGAGGTGATAAAGAACATTTTGAGTATAAATGTGCTTCAACTAGAATTGAACCTAAGTTTTTGTATTTATATTGGATATAGTTTATTTACAAATATATATATATATATATAT
>ML780289.1:1148421-1178551 GCA_009831015.1 Picea engelmannii | reverse complement strand
GGGGTCTCCAACTTCTCATGGCCATAACTCTCTAACCGTGAGGAATTATGTGACATTCCACATACCACTAGAAATGACATGACAAGAACTATCCATCTAGGATATTTTCCCTGACAAATTCACTTTCCTTCATCTCATTATTCTATAACTAAGCATGGGTTCTCTTACTCCACAAAGCGTCTTCCCGTGAGGGCTTTCACCATAAGGGGACCACTTTGGAGTTCATCCATATTTACTTCTTATCAACCATGAAAAAACAATAATGAGTCATATTTACATCAAAAACTATTGGGTCCATTACCCAGAACTTTGTGCTACAGGTCTTTCTTCAAGGGTTGACATCAATGACAACCACCCTTAATCAACATTAGATGCATAAAATTCCCTTGCCGAATAAGGAGGTGAGTGATGTCTATGAATTATGCTAGCACTTATTGAATGACCAGTTATTCAGTAGTTATACTTTCTTTCATAATGTCTAGTTTGATCCTTGCTTACCTATGGAACTGATTTAGGCTTTGCATCATATGAGCACTTATTTGATTTTGTTCTCTCATCATCTTCTCATTATTTTCTTTGTATCTCTGCACTTCTATTTTCATGCTTCTCATAGTCTCCATTAATGCTTATTGTTCTCCCCTACTCCTATTCCCATTTGATTGTGTCTCTAGATTACCAACACTAATATTTTGACCTTTGGCTTCTTTATCATGACTAGAATCTCTCTCTCCTTCCTCGATGTCCCAAATATGCATAATTATATTGAACTGATATGTTTATATCCCTTAATTCTTCAAAATGTTCAATCAACCATTTTGTTATAATTATGCATACTATAGAAATTCAATTAATGTTATAGGTCCTTTTCTGCTCAATTCATGATAAAATACATCATAGTTATCTCAATTAAAATGATTCCAGGTTATTCTCCACTAGATCATATTTCCAATGAATATACACATGCCCCAACATGATCTCTAAGTTGAAAGTTATGGCTTGATGAAAAAATTTACTTTCACCCCATTTGTGCATTTTCTTCACTGATGTAATTTTATTGAAAGGATAACTTATGTCAATTGCAGAAGAAAATATGTTAGGAACTATATAAAGTTTTGTATGAGACATAGATAATAATAATGACATGGAATTTAAACCAACTCTCATATTTGTAATTTGATGCACCTATACAAAAATACAACAATATGGAAATGACAACTTTGTCCATTTTCATGCCTTTTTTCCAAACTTGGAATATTTATCAAAATTGGTTATCTCTCAATATGTGCACTTATGGAAAAAATTCACTACACCAAAGTTGTTTGTATTGATGAGTATATAAAAATTGAAGTTTATAAAATTTTCCATTTTTGTGATATAGGGTCAGTTTTTCTCCTCTGAAAATCAAAAAATTCCCCAATTGATCCAGGTGGATATCGGTGGCCACCCACCTTCTGCAACTAGCCCAAAACATGTTTCTAGCAATTTTGGTAATTTACTATTTTTAGCAGTTTTTTCGGGTACTGAACTTCCGGGGCCATTTTGAGGCCCTAAATGATGTTTTCTTGGGTATGTTTCTCTTGCAAAATAGATTCTAATGATGCTATTTTGTCTTGAGTGTTGTAGGCCTCGGATATATGTTTCCAACGAGTTATCATACGCCTAAAACAGAGATCGTATACAAAAGTTACAACCCTGGGAAGTTGATGCACCAACTTACCCAAACAGGGCCCACATGACTTTTGGCGCTTCATCTCCTAGGTTTAGGTTTTTGGATGTCTAGGAATTTTGGCATTCACGTTTATTGTAAAAGGGCCTTCAGAGCCTCATTGTAATCATCTTCTTGCAAATGCGAGTATCCATCACATCTCTTCTCAGAGATAAGCTGCCACCATTCTAGCGAGTCTTTCACTCTGTTTTTTTACAGTCTCTGTACATTTCTCTGATTAACAGAAATCGTGTATTACTGTATATATGTGTTTATGGTTGCGTCTCTAATACATTTATGTTATATTATTGAATATCTGCAATATCTCTGTAAATTTCTTTATTATATCTCCGCTCATTTCGTGCCGAAAATAATCCGGATCAATGGAAATGACAACTTTGTCCTTTTTCACGCCTTTTTTCCAAACTTGGAATTTTTAGCAAAATTGGTTATCTCTCAATATGTGCACTTATGGAAAAAATTCACTACACCAAAGTTGTTTGTATTGATGAGCATATAAAAATTGAAGTTTATAAAATTTTCCATTTTTGTGATATAGGGTTAGTTTTTCTCCTCTGAAAATCCAAAAAATCCCCAAAAAGTGTCCCAAAATAGTGGATTTTGGTTTACTTCAACATCCCTATTCAAATACCCATATACTTTATTTAGTTCCTTCATGGGTTATGTTGAGTCTCCATTTTGACACTTCTAATGTCCTATATTACCCTCTATTTGAGCCTATTTTACCTATGTTATGTGTATCTAATCGACTATTTCCTCCATAAATACACTTGACAACCTTGTCCATATGCATAGAGAGGTAACTTATGATTAAGGCATGATTTTTTTAGTTTTATTGAGTTGATTCGATTAAATGATTGATTATGTGTGATCCTAATCACTTGACTCTTAAGCATCATTGATCCAGTACCTCACTATTCTAGTACTACAACTATAGCGCGATCTAGTACTGCAACTATGGCGCGATCTGGTACCTAGTCTATTCCGAAACTACAACTATAACACGATCTGATACTGCAACTATGGCGTGATCCAACACCTAGTTTATTCTGGTACTACAACTATAACACGATCTGATACTGCAACTATGGCGCGATCTGGTACGCAGTCTATTCTGGTACCAAGGCTCCACCTATTCTGGTACCCACACAACATTGCATCTAGTACCAACACCAGTATTGCGCCTGATTCGGTACCAAACCCCTGTTTCTAGAATTCACTGTTTGAACGAGTATGTTGATGGAGATTCCAAGAAGTCGGTTGGATCGAAGTCTCTAAAGTATTTTTTGAGATCACGATAGAATTCATCACTCATGCACTTCGTGTCATGAGGATGAAGTCCATCCCTACAGATTCGATATGAAATGCCAATTGTAATATTTTAAAAACTATTTGACAATTATCCTTAGATCTTGATAGTAACGACTCACCTTCTTTATAAGGGATGCTGTATTGGTGATAGAGTATTGTGGATGTAATGAAGTAAGTAGCAAGAACATAATGATACATATTGTCATAATGTATGAGATGATGAACTGCTGATTCAATCTACAAGTTGAAGGAATGCAAATGATATGTTGTGCAATTCATGAATATGAGTAGAACATTTTAGTCTGTTATCTTTTAGAGGTACGTTTTTGGTTCGGCAAGGGCTCACCACCCCAACCAAGGTAAACCTCCCTGTATAGGTTTTGTGTGATTGTGTGAGTGTGAATATTTCATAGTGGTGTGTTTTCAATGATTTCAAATACATTTTAAAGTTCAATATAGAATCATTTGCTTCTGAATCAGTGTGATTTATTAGAAATTGGACAAAGTAGATAGTTTCCTTTCCATTTTTTTAGGTTAATATTTAATTGACAAGAATCTGATGTGTGGAATTGCTAAGAAAACAAATGTTATTATTTTGAGTTTGTAATTGTGGTGTTCTTAGTGGGTATAGGAACCATAGTACTTCATCTCTTACCTTCATGTTCCATATAATGAAGTCTCTCAATCATGTTGGTTGTTTCCTGTTCTAAAGAAGGTTTGATTGAATAGAATAGAGTTGTGATTGATTTCTGTCTAAGAGTGATTAAAATTTGATTGTTGATTACTGTCTTCCATTGCTACAGAGAGAAAGATCTCAAGGTCATCTCTCTATTTCATAAGCTTGGAATGAACAGACTTGTCACCTAAGAAAGATCTTTTAATTGAGCATTTGTTTGATAAGTTTTTCTATCAGTTTTATCTTCTGAGTTTAAATTCGTGTGAAGTATTCTAGAAACAGAGTGTTATGTTATTAATTATTTCCCGCTTGAACTAGATACAACAGATATAGGTAGGTTACATGTTCTCGTCACATATAGTGTAACAACTCTTTTGATTACGAATCCCATATTGACATATAAATGAGTGTAATATACTGAATATATTTATACACCAACATTTTGGCACTATTGTCAGGGAGTTGTAAATGGTAATAGGTAGCATTTTGAATTTTTTATTGGTTTGATGAGTTTGGATTGGATTTAAGGACAATCTGAGGGTGGAGAGAAGACAGTAAGACAAGAGGTAAGAACCTGCACATCCACTTTGGTGGGGTTGCTCCAAAGTCAGGTTGTCCTCTTACCTTTGATAGTTAAAAGTTTGTGTTTTTAGTATTAGGATTTGTTTTATAAGTAGGTATAAGGATAATAAAGGTAGATTTATTTCTTCCAAAATTTCATAAAAATTAGAAAAACAAACAACAAGAACNCCCCGCACTAATTCATCTAAAATTCGTGTAGGAAAAATTCTCAGAGGAGAAATATCGAAGGAAGTAATTGAAACAACAACCAAAGGCACTAAATCTGAAGCCACTGTTCAGTTTGAAATCATAATACAACAAGCAAGAGGGGAAGCACTGGCGACCCCATCAGAAGGAGGAGTTGGAAACAAAACAATGGTAGTGATAGAGGAAGTTGCATCTACCATTGGGGAACCACACAAGGTATTGTAATAGTTATATATACCGAACAAACTAGTGGTTGAACCATCACTTAGTGGAGATACATCACCACCACCCTGCAAACTGTTTGGAGATATGGAAGAAGAGGAAGGAAATGCAGCTAATGAAACATAGACATTTGGATTCCCAATACTAGACATTGCCAAAGATGTTGCTATGAAGAATATTCCATTGTCCTCACTGCCTCACTTCCATGGTATGTCAATGGAAGATCCTGATTCATTTTTGTTTGAATTTGATATACTATGTAGAAGTTATAATTACATTGATAATGCACAAAAATTAAAACTCTTTCCAGCTACACTAAAAGATTCAATTTTAAGGTGGTTTATGAGCCTAGGATAACACATTATCTTCTCCTGGGATGGTATGAAGGAGACCTTCCTCCAGAAATATCAAGATTACTATAGACCTAGGGATGTTGGGAATGACATATTTAAAATGCAACAATTTGAGGAAGAAAGCTTGGAAGATTACCTAGAGAGGTCCCTATACAACTACCAAAAGACAAAGAAATTTTCCTTAGATACAACCACATTTAGGACTATCTTCCTAAAGGGTGTGAGGGATGACTGCATTGAAGTACTAAAACTCATGAGTTCTGGGGATGTGTACCAAAAACCATTTGTAGACATAGAATAGTATTGTAAAAGATACTCCCACAGTCAAGCCAAAACAGGAAAAATTGTAAGGGATCCTACAAACAAAATTGTTAAACCCACACTAAGAGGTGTTACTAGGATTGAATTGGTGAATCTATTAGAAAAATTCAAAACAGACATCCTAAATACCATCAGTTCCCAACTTGATACCATGAAAATTAAAAGGAAGTAAGAAGAAGAGAATGTTACTTTGACAATTTTCTATCCTCGGTGTAGGAGAAAGCATCCTGAAAAAGAATGCCCCCTTAATGTTATTGAAATTTGTGGCCTCTGTACAAAATACCACCCTACCAATGAGTTCCCTTCTTTACCTTGACTTAAATCCATTTTCAAGGGAGGGGGCTAACCTCATGAAACATCCTATCCCCCCAAGAGGCCATGGAGACAACAAAATCCCAATGTGTTTGCAGACCCTACCACACAATATTCACAACAACAATGGGTACCTCCCACTTCTTATCCTCAATGGTCACCACAACAACGATAAATACAACCTTAGAAACAATGATGGAGAGGGATTGCATATGGGAATGTTACCTTTCAACCAACAAAATTTCCCACCTACCCACAATACCCTTCCATTATTTCTCAGTTGCTCCCAAGATTTAATCCTCCCACTCTTCCTCCACCTCCACAATTGCAACAACGACTTGCACTACCTATGAATCCAAATATGCATCAACAAATGAAATCTGCACCTATTCCATACCCTCCTCCTCCTACCCCTATTCCTACACAAGCCATCCCTAATCCAAATAATAGACCTACACAACCTGTAAAAAACCTTGAAGTACAAACCTTCCCCACTTATGTAATAACTCCTGCTCCATTTAATGGATTTGAATTAAGATCAGGGAGGGTTGTAAATAAACCAAATCCTACTGTGGTTATTCGAGAAGAAGAACAAGTAGATAATCATGCAGTTCAAGAAGAAGAACAAATAGATAATCAAACATTTCAAAGAGAAGAACAAATGGATAAGCGATTAAATGAAGAAATAAACACCCCTGTACAACAAGAAACTCCTCCTAACACTTCTCATGCAGCAAAAACATGTCAGAAAATGAATCCTCGTCCTTATACATAAAGGTTACTTGTGAAGAAATCTGAGGAATCTCTAGGACATAATCTAGAGACTGAACTTATAAATATATGTGTGAATAGTCCCCTACTTCAGGCCATCAAGGATATACCTATTTATGCTAAGATTTTAAGGGATCTTTGTATTAAAAATCCATGGAGGAAGAGGAAGGAGCCTTCTGTCATATAGGTGGTTGGACAATTATCAGAGTTTATATCAGAAATGCCATCCAAATATAGTAATCCAGGAAACCCAGTGGTAACCATAGAAATTAACGATGTTTCTTTTCCAAACACACTTATTTATCTATGGGAAATAATAAATGTTATGTCGGTTCACACTATGAAAACACTGCAACACAAACTTTGTTGGAGCTCGCAAACAAATCAGTCATCACCCCAACATGAAGTTTAGATGATATAACATTTACCTTGGCTTCTTGGGAATACCCTGTGGATTTATTAATGATTCATCCCAAATCCTCCAAACGAAGACATCTAGTAGTACTTGGCCAACCTTGGTTGGCCACTGCTAATGAATTTATTAGTTGTTAGTCTAGAGAGATGGAAATTTCCAATGGCACTCAAAGTAAAAAGCTTATCCTTTTCCCCCATTCCCAACCAACCATTGAAGTTCCTCTCTGGTTGGAGAATCCCTATGGGGAGGGGGACTGTACTCAACCCTTGTTGACACTCGAATAGGTAAGAGGATTTCAGTTGCAAACTAAAGAACAAATCTTAAGCCTATTCTTGGATTATTAAGAATGCATTGAATATCCTCAATATTTTCCTAAATATACACATATCTTTAGCTCCGAATTCCAAGAAATTTGGCACCCCTCCACCTCTATAGTAGACATTGTTTTACAAATAGATGATGGGAAAGAATCAACTGTTTAGGTTGTTGAAATCAGTCGTAGAAAATATTTATATATCAATGCTAGCTTAGAAACAGATCAACAACAAAAGTTGACACAAATGATTCAAGGGCAATCTAGTGCTTTTGCATGGGATTACTCTGACATGAAAGGGATCCAGCTAGACACTTGTATGCATCATATTTACACTAATGATCAAATCATGCCTGTTAGAAAACCCCAAAGAAGAATGAATCTAGCCTTGAAAGACATAGTGAAAGAAGAACTTCAGAAACTCCTACAATCCAATTTCATCTACCCTATATCAAATAGCAATTGGGTCTCCCCATTAGTTATTGTCCCTAAAAAAAAATGGAAATGGAGGATTTGTGTGGACTTTTGATAATTGAACAAGGCTACCTACAAATAGTACTTTCATTTTCCTTTCATAGACCAGGTCTTGGACACTTTGTCTGGGAATAGGTATTTGTCTTTCTTGGATGGGTTTAGTGGTTACAATCAAATCCAAATTTCACTAGAATACCAGGACAAAACCACATTTACCTGCCCCTGGGGGACCTATGCCTATAGGGTTCTTCGTTTTGGTTTGTGTAATGCCCCTACTACCTTCCAAAGGATTGTCTTGGACATTTTCTCTGATTTGACCCATGACTATGTAGAAGTCTACATGGATGACTTAACAGTGTATGGGGATGATTTACAAGAGGTATTGAAAAATTTGGAGAAGGTACTGGTTAGGTGTAAGGAAGCCAACCTTTCACTCAGTCATTAAAAGTCTAGAATGATGCTCACCAAAGGAATTGTTCTAGGTCACCACATCTCTGGTACTAGAATAAGAGTAGACCCTGCCAATATTGACATTATTTCCCAAATCAAAATCCCTAGCTCGCAAAAAATAGTCATAAGTGTTTTAGGGAATGATGGTTACTATAGGAGGTTCATTCAAAATTTTACAAATCTAGCTGCTCCACTGTTCAAACTGTTAACAAAAGAGGAATAATTTTGTTGGAATGAACAATGTCAAATCTCCTTTGAAATTTATAAAACAAAGTTTTCAAGTGCCCCTGTTTTGAGAGGACCAAATTGGTCTCTTCCTTTTCATATTTTCAAAGATGCCTTAGATACCGCTTTGGGGGATGTCTTAGAACAAAGGGAAGGCCAGATTCATTATGCTATATACTTTGTCAGCAAGAATCTTTCACCTACTGAATTAAATTACACTGTCACGGAAAACAAATGTTTGTTAGTAGTACATGCCATTAACAAATTTAGACACTACATAACAGGGTATGGAGTCTTTGTACATACTGATCATTCATCTATCAGATTTTTAATGAACAAGCCTGTTACAAATGCTAGAGTGACTATATGGCTATTATTACTACAATAATTCAATATTACCATCATTGATAGGCCTGGAAAAGATAATTTAGTTTATGATTTCTTCTCTAGACTCATTCATCCAGTTGATAATATTCCAGTAGATGATGATTTTCCGAATGAGAATCCATTTTCTATTTCTACTTACATTCCTTGGTATGTAGATGTAGCCAACTATCTTGTAACAGGAAAGCTACCTTTGAATTTGTCCTCCTAAGAGAAACAAAGAATTATCCAGCTAAGTGCCAATTACATGTGGCATGACGATTTTTTATACCAAACTGGGCCTGATTTGGTGATCAAAAGGTGTGTTTGGGAGGATGAGATGCAGGATATTTTCAAAGCCTATCATGATGGTGTTGGCAGCCAATTCACTTTTTCCTATCATCCTATAAGCTGCCTACACCTATGTCTTGCAAACATCAAGTTTTCGTCACATTTTTCAAATAGACGACACTTTCATTTCTTGCGACATTTACACATTTGTCTTCATTAAGTTTTCACGACTGTAAGCATGAAAACTTATCCTTTCGAAGTTGTTTTTCGATCATTATCTGAACTGTCAATATTTTTTGTGTCATTATGTCTATTGTGCTTACCTTTTATTGATCATTACACGACTGGCAATATCCTTTGATCGGTTCTCATACTTTGATTGATTGTATAACTTGGTTTTATTGAAGACATTTAGCCTTTGGATTTGCACTTTATATGACTTGCCTGATCATTGATTCTATGAAATGCATAGGGGTTTTTGATTAAATTTTTATAGATGTGATATAATCCTTATGTTAATCTTTTTATAATTTTTGGCTTGTCAACTATTATGAATATCGTTTGGCACCTTGATTAAACTTTTGATTATATACATTGGCGCATATTTGATTTTGGGATTTGATTTATAAGTCGGATGTTTGAAAACCATGGTATAATGCTCGTGCGCATTGGTTTACACCTTGGATTTCATTGGTTGTACGCGTGATTTAGTGGTTGAACTATTATTATGGAGTAAACAACTATGTAATTTGGCGGTTGTACTGGTGTAATGAATATTATGCATGGCAGACTCCACCACCTTCACATGCTCGCATTAATGCTTACCCCTTTTGCTCGTTCATTGCTGTTGGTTCGGGTAGCTCTGTTACTGTGTGTGTTGGTGAATTCAAACCCTTCCCTTACCATGCATTCGGCTCCATGGCACCAGTCGTGAGAGTTGAACCCAATGGCAGCCAGGCCCTATTAATGTTTGACAATGCCCGCCAAGATTTGGCAGATAGTGGATGGCTTACCTTTGTGAAACGTTTCAAGGGTTTATACCTTTGCGTAGCTCGACAGTTTTCCATGACCTTCGATGGATGTCAAGCCAAGGTTGATGATATTCAGTTGGAGATTGATGAACAGTTTATTAGCTCAGCCATGGGGTTATCTATCTCTGGACAACGCCGGTTTAAGAATTGCAAGGTCGAAGAAGTGCCATGGACATTGTTGTTTCAGTCACACAAAATCAACTCCTGTGATAGAGGTATGCCCGTAACTATGCTAAAAAAATGATGGCACGACTTTTTAATGATAATCAAGCAGTTTGTGACCTGTGAAGGTCGATACAGGCTTGTGTTCCTTTATCACCTGCGTCTATTGATGATTTTTATAGGGTATCCTCTAAACATGCCGTTCTATTTTCATCGGAGCCTGTATAAAATGTCCAAAAAAATATAAAAGGCACAAGGCTGATAACAACCTATTTCATCATGGGCTTGTTAATCTCATTATTGTTTATCAGTTGAGTTTGAATGGTGACAGTTGGAAGGCCTTCATCGCCCATAATGGCTTTGAGGACATCGATCCTATACAGGTTGATAAACCTGTGGTAACTGAGACTAAGGCTGAACCACCTCTACCCTTACACCTCCTACTGCCTAAACCCTCGATCAACCCTCCTATCAACTTACCCAACACTGTGACTAAGAGTGCAGAGGCCATTACAAAGCCTATGAGAAAAATGCTTAAGGCAAACCTTGCTACAAATGCCAAAGGGAAAAAGAATGCACGTTTGATTTCACAGATGGCAAGGAATAAGCCAAAGACCCCTGTTGAGCCAAACCCTATCATTTTGAGTGAGGACTCCGATTCAAAAGTGGAGCGTTTCTTGGCTAGCGAATACCCTTATTCGCAAGGTTTGTGTTCTAAAACCTCATATGATTTTGTATCAAACCTACCCGCCTGCCTACAGGACGACCCTAACTACCCAGGCATTAAGTTGCCTTGTGAAACCCTCGGCCATTTTCCCAAACCCTTACCTGCTCTGTCTAAACCCACACAGTCACCCTGTGACCAATGCAATTCATGGTTAGAGCGATATTATATCGATGTTCCGATACTTCAGTCAAGGATTCAATCATTGGAAGACCAGATTGCAGTCCTAACCAGTCAAAAGGCCAAGCTCCAAACGACAGATAAGAAACAAAAGACAACTGGCTCTATCCTATTTAAAAACGTGGAATCAGCCACGACTGTTGTAAATTCCAATCTGGTATAAACAAGCAGCCTCGTCGCTACACAGGTATGGAAAATTTGATATCGTTTTGTTTGTAAATAATCTAGTTTGCTATAATGATTTGTATTCAGTTTTTAAACAATTTTGTTCACATCTTGAATGGATTTGTTATATTGCGTGCATTCTATATATAGTTTTGTTTTGAATAAAAAGAAATGTTGATTCGATATGCGATTTGATTATTCCCGGTATAGAAATCAATAGATTTTGGTTGGATTTGAGTGATCTTTGTTTGAATTTGTTTGATTGTTTGCCTTCAAATGAATTAGTTGGTATTCGATTTGAAAAGGAAATGTTTCATATTCATTTTAGAACACAATCTTTCTCGGATTTGATTTGGTTATGATCCATGTGCTATAGTTGATAAACGGTTTGATTAAGATTGTTTGTTATGATTTTGCTCGGATTCGGTTTCATTATCATTGGTATGCTATGGCTGGTAAATGTTTTCGGGAAGATACTTGTTACGATGATGTGTCATGTGATGTTCTATTTTTGATTGTTTCCAAGTTAAGAATAATCACTCTATTTCTTTGATGAAAACATTACGCTCAAATAACCTTCGTGCCCGAATCGGAAATGAATTTGAATCACAACAATTGTGTGGAAATATTAGCTAAATCGATTCGCTCTGGTTCTAATTTATCAAGTTTTTCCTATGAGTCGAGTTCAGATTATGATTGATGCTCTGTATTTTAAATTTGTGAAACGAATTCGTCAAACCCTGATATGATTCGTTTGATTGAAATGATTGTGATCAAAATTAATCGATCCTGTTTGCTTACTGTGCAATGATCAACGATCGAAATCTATAACAAACCCTGTTTGATTAATCCTGTTGTGATTTTGTTATGAGTCAATTATCGTTTGGATTCTTTCACAGCCTAAATCGCTTGCTATACAGTTATCGTGATAATCATGTTCGATTCACAAGTGTAACAATGTGTTTGCGATTTGTTCTATTTTCAATTGAATATCAAAACGACCTCATAACCGATGGATTCAATTTGTTAGGAAATGATTATGATTATGTTACATATGATTTCAATTACCCGACTTATGGCAATAATCGAAAACAGAGTATTTCTATCCTTGTATTCAATTAAATGATATGAATCTTTTTGCTATATCGTTACAACTATAACGATTGGAAAATGATTTTGTTGGATTGATCGTATCTCTTGTTTAACAATCACATATGATATGTTTGATTATCAGTTTCAATTGGATATGAAACAATCTTATTATTGTTCGATTATGACTCCGTGGACCCGATTTTGTGGTTACAAAAGAATAGAGTATTCCTATCTCTGTGTTCGCTTGAATAATTTTTGATCCTGTTTAATGTTGGATGATAAAATCATTTTAATCTTAAATGATTCGTTTTAAGATGGTTATTGAAAGATAATTGGATTTGATTCTTTTAAAAGATTTTGAATCGATTCTGATTCCGATTCTGTACCTCATTTAAACTAGCTACAGAATTAGATGATTCTGTAGCTAAGTCTGTAGAATTAGATTTTTATTGTTTTGTTAATAAAATATGTCTCTAAATTGTCTATTTCTGACCTGTTTTAGGTGAATTCGAAATTACATAGGATTTCATGGACAGTTTGGAGGATATTTGGATGTTTTAGTTTCATTTTAGTTTCCTAGTTTAGTTGATTTTGGGAATATCTTCCCAGATTATGTAAACAGTTTGATAACTGCCACAGGGAGGTTTTACCCTATGGAAAAAATTATAAATACTTATTATTTTTGTAATAACATCATCCTCATTCGTGGGAGAACAAGGATATGGAATTTTAATACAAACTGAGGTAGAAATAGATGTTCTATTACAGCTTTAGCTTTTCATAATATCAATATTTTGTTTCATGTTTATGTGTATCAATTTGCATTTGGTTAATGACTACTTTAGCTATCTTAGTCTTTTGCAAATGATATGATTTAACCAATATAATCCATATCTAATTCCTTCCGGTATTTAAAAAACATAGCAATTACTTGATTCAGTTTGTGAATGACAGATTTCTCTTCTTCATTAATTGGATTATTAAGTATAAGTTTTTGCATAACAGGTTTACCTTATTGCAGAGATTTATAAATCTTACAATTGTTATGATTTTTTATGTCTTGTTTGTCCTATAAACAACTCAAAGAGCATTGTAGCTATCATTTACGAAAATCTCCTGGATTATTCGGTGCGAGTTTCCTTCCTCCGACCAGCTTCGCAGTGATCAAACACAGGACAAATCTGGAGCATTTCCAGGTCTGTTTGTCGTTTATTTGTTTAATATATTTGTTATTATTTTAGTTAGATATATGTGTAGTTAGTATATTAGATTGTTTAATTTCAGTAAGTTTAATTTCTTGTTTATAAAATCATAAAATCAACAAAAATATCTTTCTCTGTCTTAGGGCAGAAAGCAAATGAGTTTTCCAGGTTTTATTTAAATCTGTATTTTGTAGATATTGTACATTTTGTAAATAAGTTATATTTCAGATAGTAGATTAGTTAGTTTGTTTTATTTATTGTTTGTTTAATAGTTTGTTTTAATTAGATTAGTTCGATTAGTTTGTTTTATTTAGTTTTATTTAGTTTAGTTAGTTTAGTTTTAGTTAGATTAGTTTAGATTAGTTTTCTCTTTACTTTTCCTACGACCTTAGATCAGCTAATGGATCCGCTAAACCCATCAGGGTGGTTCATTCCAAATGGCTTGGGTTATTAGACAACCCCAGACCGGTTCCACTCTCCCAGTTGACGGACGGTCAATTTTGCCCGTCAACAAATGGCGCTAAAAGGAGGGCCTGAACTTAATTAATGGCACGAGGTGGTCGCAAGACTCCTCCCCCCCCTAATCGCTCACCTATAGTGACTAGAAGCCATTCACAAGATAATATTCGCCTTCAAACAACAACTACTTCAACCGAAGTTCCGCAGATCACAGTTGGGCCAACAACCCCTAATCCTACAGGTGGTGATATACAAGAGATCGTTCGCCAATCTCTTATTAAAACACATAGTGCCTTAGCTCGTCTTAGGCAAGCAAACCGTTCGTGGGGTCAACCTTTGGATTAATCTGATATCAGAGAACAATTAGGTGACACTAACCTCACTGTGAATCCTACAGATCCAAACTTAAATCCTGCTGCAGGAGGATCTGGGATACCTCCTTCACCACCTCCCTCATCTCCTTCCTCTTCTGGAGAATATTCTTCTGACAAAGGCAATTCACCTTCTCATCCTTCCACACCCGTTACCCCAATGGAAAATCAGAACAACCCTGCTAGACCCTGGATTGATCAGGATGTTGTAGTTGTACCTGGAGCTCAGCACCCTTCACCCAAACACCTGGAGAAATGACTTCCCAAGTTTGATCCTGACTCCAAACAGATAGCTGAAGATCATATCAAAAAATTTATGTTAGCCATTAGACTCCGCAATGTTGAACATGAAGATGCTGTCTGTAGGTTGTTCCCTTATACTTTTGAGGGTAATGCATCCACTTGGTACTTTGCCCAACAACCCATACCATCGTGTCTTGGGAAAAGTTTGAGTCATGCTTTTTGGAAAAATTTGGAGACGGTAAGCCTCCGGAAGTCTTATTCATGGACCTTTCTAGCTTAAAAATGAACCCGAAAGAAAAAGTTAAAGACATTAATCAAAGATTCTTAACACTTAAAAACCGAATCCCTGTAGATTCTGTGCCTGCTAAGAGTCTTGTAATAGCTTACTACACTAAAGCGTTACATCAAAGTATAGCTATTTGGGTTAAACGATCTAAAAAGGCCACGTTATTAGAAGTCTTCGAGGAGGCCAGCCAGATTGAAAAAGACATACTTAGTCTTAAGGACTCTTCTAGCAACGAAACTGAAACTAGTTCTTCTTCCAGAAAGAAGATTGAAATTCTACCCATACCTACTCAAAGTAAAACACAACCTGAAAACTTTGATTTGGAAAATTTAACGAAAGTTGTTCAAAAACTGTCGAATCAAGTTATAGACTTAAAAAGGTCGAATGAATAAGCTTCCTCGAGTAAAGGACCCTACAAAACCCCTTTCTGAAAGCCTTTTCCTCCCAACTGACCTAATCCAAACCCCGAAGGATTAAATATAGAAAGTTTGCAATGTGCCCTTCAAACAATTCTAGAAGCCCAAGATAACTTGATGCCCCCTGAGACCCCTCAGGGGGAAGTTGAATAGGAAACAGTTCAAGAAGAAGAGTCTTCTCCAAACATCTTTGGACACTTCTCGGACAACATCTTTCAAGATAACTTCGAGACTGTTCACCCTTATAACACTAGGAGTAAGACAACAAACAAACCTTTTACCGAGAACACTACAACTTCACCTCCAAAGCCATCTAAATCAGCAGAGACTAAACAGAGCAATGTGAACCCCAACTTAGATTATGATGTTGTTGAAGATCTTAAAAAGTTAAGGGCTAACATTTCTATTTATGAATTGTTGAAGTTTCCATTCCTGTTACAAAAAATGTTGCAAAATATTTTAGAGAATGGCAAAAATGGCAATTCCAATGGTAACAAGGTTGTGCAAAGAAAAGTTCCGCAGAAGACTTCCACTAAAAATAATCCTGATCCTCAAGATAAAGGAAGCCTTATTGTAGTCCCTGTAAATAATAATGTAAATAGTGTAAATAACATAGATAAAGTAGCATTAGAAATTGCGAGTAAGAAACCACAAGCTACTACTCTTAGTACTCGCAAGAATGTACCTCCTTTTCTTTTAACTTTCGAGATTTTCAACAGAAATGTTCATAATTTTATGGTGGACTCAGGGGCGTCATCCAATGTGATGCCTTGGTCTATCTGCCAAAATATTAACGCTGAAGTGGAAACATCTACTTTAAAAATCATACAACTTGATCGGACAAATGTCAAAGTTATAGGCGAACTAAAAAATGTATTGATTAGGTTATCGTCTAACCCAAAGGTTCATCAGGTTATTGATATAATAGTTGTGGATATTCCAGAAGTGTATGGTCTGTTTTTGAGCAGGGACTGGTTGAAGCAACTACATGGTTACTTTGCAACGAACTGGTCTCACTTATGGCTTCCAGAGAACGGTAAGCCTAACAAGATCAGGGTGAATTGTGAGCGCTACCTTAAGTTCACGGTCACAGATCTGAATGATCCTAACGAACCATATACACCTTCTGCTGATTCACCTAAAGTCCAAGGGATGGACACCTTCTTCAGCAATTTCATGGCTGAGGTCTCACCTATCATCAATCTGGAATAGGAGTCTGAGATCGTAGCATACATGCAACCAATAGCTTCTATGCAACAGTCCCATGAGCCTAATGGAAATAAAATTTGGTCTCTATATTTCGACGGTTCTAAGTCTAAAGAAGGAGCTGGTGCAGGCTACATCATCATCGATCCGGCAGGTAACAAGACATTAATGGCTTGTAGACTAGAATTTGAATGTACTAACAATACTGCAGAATATGAGGCTTTACTGCAAGGTCTCAGAAAAGCTCTGGATATGAACATTCAAAACCTGATTGTATTTGGCGACTCTGAAATAGTGGTTAGACAGGTAAGAGATTCTATACACTGTCTTTTCCCGCATCTCAAAAGTTACCAGTCTGAGGTATGGAGTCTAATGAACAAATTTTCTTCTTTTAATATAAATTCTATTCCTAGACTAAATAATGCTGAAGCAGATATACTAGCTAATGTAGCCTATAAACTTCTTCCTGCAGAAGGCTTGTCCCCAGACGCATTCTCCGTCGAGCTATTGTTTCGACCATCTGTTCCTGACAATATCACAAACTAGAGAGTATTTGACGATGATCAACAGATCATTAACTTTTTGCACATGGAAGAAACATTTCAAGGCGCGGTGATAGATGAATGCACGCACGACGACAATTAGCACGATTTTACGGTAATAACTGATTCAAAATATCCTGAAGCTCTGTCGGACATGGTAAATTCCATACCCAAATCCATAGTTAGATTAGAAAATTTTTATGATTTTGAAGATAAATTTAAAAAGACGGTCAATTGTAAAACTAATAGTTCCTCGTTGTCTTATGAAAAAGTCAATTTAGGAACTAGTGAAAATCCTCAGTGCATTAATCTAGGCTTGGGATGTTCTAGACAAGAAAAAGATGCTTTTGTTAAATTATTTAAAGAATTTAAGGATGTCTTTGCATGGATGTATGATGATCTCAAAATGTTCGACCCTAATATCATACAACATGTCATCCCGATGAAGCCCCAAACCTTACCCTTCCAACAGAAACTGAGGAAGATGCACCCTAAAATAGAACCGACCATTCAAAAAGAATTGAATAAGCTCCTAAGTGCTAAAATAATTTTTCCTGTTAGGCATACTCAATGGGTGTCCAACCTTGTCCCAGTCCGGAAGAAAAACAGGGAAATTCGACTTTGTGTCGATTTCTGAAACCTCAATAGAGCATCTGGCAAAGACAATTATCCTGTCCCACCCATGGAACAGATCCTTCAACAGGTATATGGTTCTGAGAGGCTATCCTTATTGGATGGTTTCTCTGGATACAACCAAGTCCTGATGTCTCCGCGAGACCAACTCAAAACTACCTTCCGTACCCTGTGGGGCACTTATGCTTATCGCAAAATTCCCTTTGGATTGATTAATGCTGGTGCTACCTTTCAGAGAGCAATGGACATTGCTTTTCAAGGCCTAATCAATCACTCCATCGTAGTTTACTTAGATGATGTGACCGTTTATTCTAAAAACAAGGAAGATCATCTAGCTCACTTACGAGCCGTTCTACTACGATGTCGTAAATACGACATCTCCTTGAACCCCAAAAAGTCCATATTTGCAGTAGAACAGGGTAAACTACTAGGATTCATTATGTCTAGTGATGGGATTATTATTGACCCTAAGAGGACTCAAGTCATCGCTAAACTTCCCCCTCCTACATCCAAAAAATCCATGTAGTCTTTCCTAGGCCAGATTCGTCCCTTGTTTCTCCGAAATGGTCAGGCCTCTATAGAACCTAATTAAGAAAGACACCCAATATCACTGGGGACCCACAGAAAATCAAACTTTTAATGCCATAAAGAAGGCCATAATAGACGCTCCGTCTCTCATGAGTCCTGACTTCTCTCAAGATTTTACACTCTATACTTTTTCCTCTGATCGTTCCTATGCCACAGTCCTAACTCAGAAGAATGCCGAGAACAACGAAGTACCCATCGCCTTTATGAGCTCTGCTTTCAAAGGTGTTGAACTTAAATACCCAGCGGTTGATCGACAAGCCTACGCTGTTTTCAAAGAAGTTAAGCACATCTGGTCCTATCTTTTGAAGTCAAGGACGAAAGTCATTGTCCCCTACCCTGCCGTAAGGAATTTGTTAGTGCAAAAGGAGTTAGGAGAGAAGAGAGATAACTGGGTCACCTCCTTGTAGGAGTATGACTTAGAAATCACCCCAGCTCAGATTGTGAGAGGCCAAAGGTTGTGTAAGTTGGTTGTTGATTCAGAAACAGGAGAAAAGGAAGATAGTGATAAGTCAAACCTAGGACAAAGAAATCAAAGTTTGATCTGTTGCGCACAAAACCTCGTTAGTCCCTGGTACGACGATATTAGATTCTATCTTGAACATGGGTCAGCACCCCATCACCTTGACCCCTCCAAGAGAAGAGCGTTGAGACTAAAGTCTGCCTCCTTTCATCTATTTAACGATATACTATTTCGTCAGAACTTTGATGGTGTACTGATGCGCTGTCTCGATAAAGATGAAGCAAAAAAATTCTTGCTCGAGTTGCATGCAGGAGAAGCTGGTGGTCACTTCGGTGGTGACACCACTGCTCATAAGGTTTTAAGAGCCGGTTATTACTGGCCCACACTTTTTAGGGACGCTCAAGCTTTGTGTCGCAAATGTATCATTTGTCAGAAAGCATCAGGGCGGTTGCAAAAACCATCCTTTCCCTTGCAACCCGTTTCAGTAGATTCTCCTTTCCAGCAATGGGGCCTTGATATCATAGGTCCATTTAACCCTCCGTCCTCGCAGCAAAAAAAGTATATTCTGACAGCCACAGATTACTTTACTTGATGGTCTGAAGCTGCTGTGCTAAGAACTGTCAACACCAGTCAGGTAATCACTTTTCCAAACTCGAATATTATCACTTGTTTCGGCATCCCTGATTGTCTAGTCTTTGACAACGCTTCATATTTTTCTTCTCTTGAGATGAGCGAGTTCCTTTGGAGAAAGAAATAAAGCTGAAGTATTATGCTAGTTACTACCCCCAGGGCAATGGCTTAGCAGAATCAACAAACAAGAACTTGATTAAAATTATCAAGAGAACCGTGGCTGAAAATCACAAGAATTGGCACAATGCACTACTGAACGCACTGTGGGCTGATAGGGTAACACCTAAAGCCTCTATAGGTAACTCCCCCTTTTTTCTCGTTTATGGCAGAGAAGCTATTCTACCACCTCACATTCTTCTTCCTTCGCTTTAGTTGTCACAAAAATCCCAAGAATAAGATTGTCCCCCTTTAGAAAACCGAATTAACGCTTTGATGAAGTTAGAAGAAGTAAGAGCCCAAGCTAAGCGTAAGTTAGATCAACATCAACAATTAATTAAAAGCTGGTTCGATTCTAATTCTGCTTCTGATAGGAATTTTGAAGTAGGCGATCTTGTGTTGAAGTGGAACAAACCACACGAAGGAAAGGGTGAGCACACCAAATTTCAAAACTTATGGCTTGGACCATTTTTAATTGCTGAAAATTTGGGTCCTAGTTCCTTTCGATTGTAGAATCTTGAAGGGCAGCTTGACACCTATCTGGTGAATGGAAAAGCCCTGAAAAGATACTTTGCTTGATAACTACCCTTGTATATTATGTAATTATTTCATTTTTGTTTGCATTTTCGTTTGCTTTCTGTTTTGATTTTGATTTGAATTTATCAGTTTGTGTTTTTGAAAGATGCACATACCTGTACACTGAGCTATTCAGACAAAGACGATAGAAAATTCCTTCGCTGAAATAACTTCTGAAAAATTTGTACAAACATCAATGATATATCTCTGAAAATGATATCTATGTTGAAAAATTTTGTTGTTTGAAAGAAGTTTACTGATTTCAATCTCTGAGCAAAGCTTGTCATGATCATCTATTATCTTTTTACACTGTCCCTTTTCCGTAAAGGAATGACTCAAAGGATGTCTCCCTGTCATAGGAATTTGTTTTGTAAATAAAACATTTCTGGAGCTAAATAAAGGACGGTGCTAAAAGATTCTGATGAGGTCAAAAAATATGTTAAAATATCAAGATTTTTAGCGTCACCCCGCTCAGCTATATATCTATAAAAGAAAACAAAATAAAATTATTAATAAGAGCCATGGGAAGTGCTTGTAAACCCGCTGGGATACTGAACAGGTTTGCTGGCAGCGGGTAAATGCATGCATGGCACCAAGACAACTTCGTCGGGGTACTGAACAGGCCCGCTGGTAGCAAAGCAATGTTGAGTACATGAAAATCTGCAAAAAATATAAGAAGCCTATTTAATGTCCTTTATTATGATTCAGAACTTCTTGACAGGATACAGATGTCAGAGTGGGTTAAATGGCAACCGTTTCGAGGCTATGGATGCCTGCTGGCAGTAGTGTCCATGCCAATAGTATTGAAGATTTTATCTTTAATATCGTGACTTGCTGATCTTAAGACTGTCATTGGTTTTCATCTTTTGAACACTGCTGGAAAAAATGATTAATGATGATGTTAGTACAATTTTCTGGTTGTTATTTTTGAGTTGAAATTATCTTTGATGTCCTAATCTGAATTTGTTTCTTTTGACAGAGATAACTGCTTCTACCAGTGTGTCGCCATTGTTGGCAGCCAATTCACTTTTTCCTATCATCCTATAAGCTGCCTACACCTATGTCTTGCAAACATCAAGTTTTCGTCGCATTTTTCAAATAGACGACACTTTCATTTCTTGCGACATTTACACATTTGTCTTCGTTAAGTTTTCACAACTGTAAGCGTGAAAACTTCTCCTTTCGAAGTTGTTTTTCGATCATTATCTGAACTGTCAATATTTTTTGTGTCATTATGTCTATTGCGCTTACCTTTTATTGATCATTACACGACTAGCAATATCCTTTGATTGGTTCTCATACTTCGATTGATTGTATAACTTAGTTTTATTGAAGACATTTAGCCTTTGGATTTGCACTTTATATGACTTGCCTGATCATTGATTCTATGAAATGCATAGGGGTTTTCGATTAAATTTTTATAGATGTGATATAATCCTTATGTTAATCTTTTTATAATTTTTGGCTTGTCAACTATTATGAATATCGTTTGGCACCTTGATTAAACTTTTGATTATATACATTGGCGCATATTTGATTTTGGGTTTTGATTTATAAGTCGGATGTTTGAACACCATGGTATAATGCTTGTGTGCATTGGTTTACACCTTGGATTTCATTGGTTGTACGTGTGATTTAATGGTTGAACTATTATTATGGAGTAAAAAACTATGTAATTTGGCGGTTGTACTGGTGTAATGAATATTATGCATGGCAGACTCCACCACCTTTGCATGCTCGCATTAATGCTTACCCCTTTTGCTCGTTCATTGATGTTGGTTCGTGTAGCTCTGTTACTGTGTGTGTTGGTGAATTTGAGCCCTTCCCTTACAATGCATTCGGCTCCATGGCACCAGTCGTGAGAGTTAAACCCAATGGCAGCTAGGCCTTGTTAATGTTTGACAATGCCCGCCAAGATTTGGCAGACAGTGGATGGCTTACCTTTGTGAAATGTTTCGAGGGTTTTAACCTTTGCGTAGATCGACAGTTTTCCATGACCTTCGATGGTTGTCGAGCCAAGGTTGGAGATATTCAGTTAGATATTGATGAACAGTTTATTAGCTTAGCCACGGGGTTACCTATCTCTAAACAGCGTTGGTGTAAGAATTGCAAGGTCGAAGAAGTGCCGTGGACATTGTTGTTTCAGTCGCGCAAAATCACCTCCTGTGATAGAGGTATGCCCGTAACTATGATAAAACAATGATGGCACGACTTGTTAATGATAATCAAGCAGTTTGTGACCTGTGAAGGTCGATATGGGCTTGTGTTCCTTTATCACCTACGTCTATTGATGATTTTTATAGGGTATCCTCTAAACATGTCGTTCTATTTTCATCGGAGCCTGTATAAAATGTCCAAAAAAATATAAAAGGCACAAGGCTATTAACATCATGTTTCATCATGGGCTTATTAAACTCATTGTTGTTTATCAGTTGAGTTTGAATGGTGACAGTTGGAAGGCCTTCATCGCCCGTAATGGCTTTGAGGACATCGATCCTATACAGGTTGATAAACCTGTGGTAACTGAGACTAAGGCTGAACCGCCTCTACCCTTACACTTCCTACTACCTAAACCCTCGACCAACCCTCCTATCGACTTACCCAACACTGTGACTAAGAGTGCAGAGGCCATTACAAAGCCTATGAGCAAAAAGCTCAAGGCAAACCTTGCTGCAAACGCCAAAGGGAAAAAGAATGCACGTTTGATTTCACGGATGGCGAGGAATAAGCCAAAGACCCCTGTTGAGCCAAACCCTATCGTTTTGAGTGAGGAATCCGATTCGGAAGTGGAGAGTTTCTTGGCCACCAAATACCCTTATTCACAAGGTTTGTGTGTCGAACCCTCATATGACTTTGTATCAAACCTACCCCCTTGCCTACAAGACGACCCTAACTACCCAGGCATTAAGTTGCCTTGTGAAACCCTCAGCCATATGCCCAAATCCTTACCTGCTCTGTCTAAACCCACACAGTCACACTGTGACCAATGCAATTCATGGTTAGAGCGATATTATATCGATGTTCCGATACTTCAGTCAAGGATTCAATCATAGGAAGACCAGATTGCAGTCCTAACTAGTCAAAAGGCCAAGCTCCAAACGACAGATAAGAAACAAAAGACAACCGACTCTATCATGTTTAAAAATGTGGAATCAGCCACGACTGTTGTAAATTCCAAGCTGGTATAAACAAGCAGCCTCGTCACTACACAGGTATGGATAATTTGATATCGTTTTGTTTGTAAATAATCTAGTTTTCTATAATGATTTGTATTCAGTTTTTAAACAATTCTGTTCACATCTTGAATGTCTTTGTTATATTGCGTGCATTCTATATATAGTTTTGTTTTGAATAAAAATAAATGTCGATTTGATATGAGATTTGATTATTCCCTGTATAGAAATCAATAGATTTTGATTGGATTTGAGTGATCTTTGTTTGAATTTGTTTGATTGTTTGCCTTCAAATGAACTAGTTGGTATCCGATTTGAAAAGGAAATGTTTCATATTCAGTTTAGAACACAATCTTGCTCGGATTTGATTTGGTTATGATCCATGTGCTATAGTTGATAAATGGTTTGATTAAGATTGTTTGTTATGATTTTGCTCAGATTCGGTTTCATTATCATTGGTATGCTATGGCTGGTAAATGTTTTTGGGAAGATACTTGTTACGATGATGTGTCATGTGATGTTCTATTTTTGATTGTTTCCAAGTTAAGAATAATCACTCTGTTTCTTTGATGAAAACATTACGCTCAAATAACCTTCGTGCCCGAATTGGAAATGAATTCGAATCATAACAACTGTGTGGAAATCTTAGCTAAATCGATTCGCTCTGGTTCTAATTTAGCAAGTTTGTCCTATGAGTCGAGTTCAGATTATGATTAATGCTCTGTATTTTAAATTTGTGAAATGAATTGGTCAAACCCTGATATGATTCGTTTGATTGAAACGATTGTGATCAAAATTAATCGATCCTGTTTGCTTATTGTGCAATGATCAGTGATCGAAATCTATAACAAACCCTGTTTGATTAATCCTGTTGTGATTTTGTTATGAGTCAATTATCGTTTGGATTCTTTCACAGCCTAAATCGCTTTCTATACAGTTATCGTGATAATCCTGTTCGATTCACAAGTGTAACGATGTGTTTGCGATTTGTTCTATTTTCAATTGAATATCAAAACAACCTCATAACCGATGGATTCGATTTGTTGGGAAACGATTATGATTCTGTTACATATGATTTCAATTACCCGAATTATGGAAATAATCGAAAACAGAGTATTTCTATCCTTGTATTCAATTAAATGATATGAATCTTTTTGCTATATCATTACAGCTATAACGATTGGAAAACGATTTTGTTGGATTGATCGTATCTCTTGTTTAAAAATCACATACGATATGTTTGATTATCAGTTTCAATTGGATATGAAACAATCTTATTACTGTTCGATTATGACTCTGTGGACCCGATTTTGTGGTAACAAAATAATAGAGTATTCCTATATCTGTGTTCGCTTGAATAATTTTTGATCCTGTTTAATGTTGAATGATAAAATCATTTTAATCTTAAATGATTCGTTTTAAGATGGTTATTGAAAGATAATTGGATTTGATTCTTTTAAAAGATTTTGAATCGATTCTGATTCCGATTCTGTACCTCATTTACATTAGCTAGAGAATCAGATGATTCTGTAGCTAAGTCTGTAGAATTATATTTTTATTGTTTTGTTAATAAAATATCTCTCTAAATTGTCTATTTCTGACCTGTTTAAGGTGAATTCGAAATTGCATAGGATTTCATGGACAGTTTGGAGGATATTTGGATGTTTTAGTTTCATTTTAGTTTCCTAGTTTAGTTGATTTTGGGAATATCTTCCCAGATTATGTAAACAGTTTGATAACTGCCACAGGGAGGTTTTACCCTATGGAAAAACTTATAAATACTTATTATTTTTGTAATAACATCATCCTCATTCATGGGAGAACAAGGATATGGAATTTTAATACAGACTGAGACAGAAATTGATGTTCTGTTACAACTTTAGCTTTTCATAATATCAATATTTTGTTTCATGTTTATGTGTATCAATTTGCATTTGGTTAATGACTACTTTAGCTATCTTAGTCTTTTGCAAATGATATGATTTAACCAATATAATCCATATCTGATTCCTTTCAGTATTTAAAAAACATAGCAATTACTTGATTCAGTTTATGAATGATAGATTTCTCTTCTTCGTTAATTGGATTATTAAGTATAAGTTTTTGCATAACAGGTTTACCTTGTTGAAGAGATTTATAAATCTTACAATTGTTATGATTTATTATGTCTTGTTTGTCCTGTAAACAACTCAAAGAGCATTGCAGCTATCGTTTACGAAAAGCTCATGGATTATTCGGTGCGAGTTTCCTTCCTCCGACCAGCTTCGCAGTCATCAAACACAGGACAAATCTGGAGCGTTTCCAGGTTCGTTTGTCGTTTATTTGTTTAATATATTTGTTAGTATTTTAGTTAGATATATGTGTAGTTAGTATATTAGATTGTTTAATTTCAGTAAGTTTTATTTCTTGTTTATAAAATCATAAAATCAACAAAAATATCTTTCTTTTTCTTAGAGCAGAAATCAAATGAGTTTTCCAGGTTTTATTTAAATCTGTATTTTGTAGATATTGTACATTTTGTAAATAAGTTATATTTCAAATAGTAGATTAGTTAGTTAGTTTTATTTATTGTTTGTTTAATAGTTAGTTTTAATTATATTAGTTAGATTAGTTTGTTTTATTTAGTTTTAGTTAGTTTAGTTAGTTTAGTTTTAGTTAGTTTAGTTTTAGTTAGATTAGTTTAGATTAGTTTTCTCTTTGGTTTTCCTAGGACCTTAGATCGACTAACGAAGCCTCTAAACCCGTCAGGGTGGTTCATTCCAAACGGCTTGGGTTATTAGACAACCCCGGACCGGTTCCACTCTCCCAGTTGACGGATGGTCAATTTCGCCCGTCAACAGATGGTCCATGTGGAGGCCATTTTGCTGATAAAAGGACAACATACAATAATTTACAGTCTAGATACTATTGGCCAACTATTTTTAAAGATGAAAAGAATTATGCGACCAACTATGATGATTTCCAAAGAATGGGAAAACCTACTACAGTCGATGAGATGCCCCTCCAAGATCAGGTAGTAATTGAACCTTTTGAAAAATGGGCTTTGGATTTTGTAGGATCCATTAACCCTATGTCTCGAAGGAAGAAGTAAATCTTGGTTTGCACATATTATGTGACCAAATGGGTGGAAGATAAAGCTCTATATTCTGCTAAGGAAAAATCTGTTGTAGACTTTCTCTTTGAAGAATTATTTACTTGTTTTGGTGTACCTCGAAAAATAGTCACTGACCAAGGAACCTAATTCACCTCCAATTTGGTCAAAGCGCTTACTGAACAGTATAGAATTAAACATAGAAAATATTCAACTTATCACCCTCAAGTAAATGGGTAGGTGGAATCAACTAACAAGGTGATAGAGGCTATTCTTACCAAGATTGTTCAACTGCATCACAAAGACTAGGTTGATAGGTTTCCTGAGGCCTTATGGGCCTATAGGACAACTTGGAGAAATAAAATAGGCCATTCACCTTATGTGTTGGTGTATGGGAAGCAAGTTCTACTTCCCTTAGAATTTCAAGTAAAAGCCTTCATTACTGCCATGCAATTAGGGATGGATCTGGATGAGGCCCAGAAACATAGGCTATTACAATTAAATGAGCTTGATGAGATCATAAAATATGCTCTTCAAAGGACCACCCTTATACAAGAACAAAGGACTAAATGCCATGACAAGTTCATCAAAAAGAATTCTTTTCAGTCAGGTGATTGGGCCGTTCTATATGATAGTAGGTTAAAAACTTTTAAAGGTAAATTGTCTACTAGATGGTTGGGACCCTATGAAGTTGATGCAGTTTATGAAAATGGTTCAATAAAGATAAAAACTATTGATGAGAATCATACTCTGTTTGTTGTAAATGGGCATCAATCGAAGTTTTATCATAAGACTTTATCCAAAGTGGATTTTGTCAAAAATGTTCTTCATAATTCTGAAATGCAACTGGTAAGAAAGCTGGTTTCTCCTCTTGCTGACCCACCACAGTAAGTTTGATTGCATGAATTAATTTGTCTGTGTACATATTTGTAAATAGGTGTGTCATTAGATAGATTTTTTTTTTTTTTTATGTAACTAACAAAAAAAAAAAGTTGGTTGTGTTCTCATGTAGATAAATGAATAAGGAGGAAATATACCAGATGGAGTTTTCTTTAAGTTTTAAAGAGTCCTAAAAATTGAAAATACCGACGAGTAAGAACTGTCTTGGGATAGAGAAAAATCCACAGGACTGTATATGGAGTCTTCTTTAAGTTTTTCAGGCTCCTAAAAATAGAAAACACCGACGAGCACGAACTAGCCCGAGATCAAGAAAAAACCACGGGATAGTATATAAAGTTTTCTTTAAGTTTTTAAGACTCTTTAAAATTGAAAACAATAGTAAGAATTAACTAATCTGGGCTTGACAAAAATCCATAGAAAATTAGTAGTTAGGATTATTATTTTTGTAATAAAAAGGAAGTGCCAACAGGAGCAGTGATCAGCCTAGTTCCAAAAGAGGAGGGTTCTAAATATCAACATATGGTCATACAACTACATAATACCTTCTTGTCACAGAGCTTGGAGCCTGGTCACTAAATTATTCTGCCTTATTCTGATACAAACTCAGAGTTCCTGCATCTAGTGTTGGTATTTGTTTCACCTACATGGTTTTTCAGTTGAATCAGATGATAGGTCCTCTTCCAAAACACCAGAAAAAACTAGCTACTCCTACAAAGTGCAGCCTACAAAATTTTCAGTCTACAAAGCACTAACACTAGGTACTTAGTCATATTCTCCTCAGGTACTAGATTACAATGTTTTCCTTTGTGATCATCCGATACTAGACAACATCTCTGCGTTCATCCAATACTATGTGAGGAAGTTTGTGCTCATTCAATACTAGACCACATTTCTTCATTCATACGACACTGATGGTCACCTCTGTCCTCATCTGGTACCAAAGGAGAAAGTCTGTGTTGATCTGGTATTAGACAACATTTCTACGTTCATTCGATACTATGGGAGGAAGTCTGTGTCCATCTGGTACTGGACAACATTTCTACGTTCATCCGGTACTGATGATTGCCTCCGTGCTCATCCCATACCAAAGGATAAGGTCTGTGCTATTTTGGTATTGAGCACAACCCTGCATCCATCCTGTATTGAGCACAACTCTGCACTCATCCGATACTCAGGTGATCCGGTTCTGGTAAGAAGGTGCTGGTAGCTCTTATCATATATTCAAGTTTTTCTACTCAACATTTTTTTCGTTTGATTAAGAAACTAGACTAATTACGTATTAAACATATGGTTACTCTCAAATAATGACACACTCCCTAACCATGAAATTTTTCAAATCCTCTTCTACATTTCCTTATGAAGAAAACATTCCTATACACTCTAAATACTGAGAAGTACAAGGTAATTGTGTCTCTTACAGGACCAATTTCATGCCTTTCATTTATCTGGTAGAGACACGTCATAATCCCATGATTCAATATCATGCCATACAAATGACTTGAGTCACATATTTATGCTTGTCAAACCATGATCCTAATGTGGTCATAACGATCACATCTCTTTTCATCATTATCTAACACTCCCGTGAATATGGCTTAATGCCAACTCTCATATGACTCTATAAGTTATTCATGAATTTGACCTGTCTTACCTTGTCATCATGACCCTCAATGTGACCATTGTAAAACAAATCTCAATTTATAAAATCTCCTCTGGATGGGTTTTCCATCCAAATGAGTGTTATTTACCATTTCTACTATCACACCACCTGCATTCACACTGTGATCCCGTGCCTCGTATATTTTCCATACATATCCTCTTTTGATACTCCATCACGATCTGTGTTGATTCGATACTCCATCACGGTCTGCACTGATCTGGTACTCAACCCTCTATCCTTTGTCCATGCCTCATATGCCTTAAAGAATCGTTTTAAACTAGCATGGGGGTTGACAAGCATGAGCCTGTATTCCAATTATACAGGGAAACACCAAAATATCAAGCTTACAGGGAAAAACATGAATAGGTTGGTTGGGTCCCATTTTTGGAGAAGTTTAATGGTTATCATGAAGGATTCTCTCTTGATTTTGCATAGACATATGATGGAGAAAGTGTTCATTTTGGAGATATGAAGTTAATGATTTCAGAGGCCACCATAGAAGAAGATACAAGCCTCCTTTCATCTGGAGAAAAATACTTCAAGAGGGTGATCGTTGACATGAAGCTTTGTAAAAAATTTCACAAGCCAGAACATCAAGACCCCGATTGGAATAACGACATTCCTTGAAGATACATCAAAGAGTAATATTGAACGATGCTGATTAGTTTGCAGATATTTATCACCTGTGAAGGGAGGTATGCAGTAACCTTCCTATACCATTTGAAGCTTTTATCACATTTTGAAGGAGGGCCACAAATTGATTTTCCTCACTTCCTATGGATGAGTTTAAACAAAATGGTGAGAAGAGTGAAATTGGATTCCAAGAAACCTGAAACTAGCCTCCATCACCATGACCTAATGAAGCTTTTGGTTGTCCATGCATTGAGGACATAAGGTAGTAGTTGGAAGCAACTTCTCCAACATAATTTTTCTCAGGAAGGAATGCCCAAATTTGTAGAGGAGCAGGAAGCGAAAATACACAGTGAGGGGTCCAACAAAAAGACAAAGAAATACAAAGGGAAGGAATCAAGGGGTAAAGAAGCCACTGTTATTGTGGTATACCTAGGGAGGTAATATGGGGTACCTAGGGAGGTACCCAATGGGAATGTAGTTATGTTTTATTAGTGGAAGTCATTTAATATATGGGAATGTGGTCATTCAATGTAAGGTGGACTAGGTCCACTATATTAATA
>ML780289.1:1135678-1146893 GCA_009831015.1 Picea engelmannii | reverse complement strand
GATGCAGAGAAAGATAAGGGTGCAAAGGTAGCAGATAGACATCATGTTCGACTTCCATTGGGATGGATGGATGGTCGTACTTGGTACCAGTTGGCTACATTGCTTAGCCGGTCATATTGTATGGTTTCTTCTAATGTTTCGAGAATGAAATATGTGAAGGGGGATGGAATGTGGTATACCTAGGGAGGTAATATGGGGTAGCTAGGGAGGTACCCAATAGGAATGTAGTTATGTGTTATTAGTGGAAGTCATTTAATATATGGGAATGTGGTCATTCGATGTAAGGTGGAGTAGGTCCACTATATTAATAAAGGCCCACTATGGTAGTTGGATGTAATAAATGTGAGAAGGCTCTCTAGAAGGTTCCTAGGAGATAGGGAGAGCTATATAAAGAAGTCTAGGCAATGTAATGAAACATAGTGAAGAATATTGTGATTGTACAAGCAAGGATTGTTTGAGGAGTTTTATCCTTCCATAAGGATTAATATATGGTGTTACCCTACGTCAAGGGTTTTCTCTATTTCTTGTGTTCATGTTATGGTGAATGGTTTATGGTTTATTCTTGGTATTATTGAAATATATTTGCAGATCTGGTATAGGTACTTACCAGTTACACCCATCTCATCCCAACCTATTTAGGGATTGGAGAAAGAAAAATCTATTGCAGGGGAGACTACTACATCTAGAAAGAAGAAATCCTCCCAATCTTAGAAAAGAAGTCCAACCTTGATTCCAAAAGAAAAAAGATAGAAGAGGAAGGACTCTGAGCTAGGTGAGAGGTCAGGTAGTGCTCCTAAAGAAACCATCGAGTTAGCACCAGAGCGAACCACCAAATTGGAAAAGACCCATGACCTCAACATTCATAGCAAGAAAAAGGGCCAAAAGGAGAATGTGCCAGAAGAATGAACCATAGAAGGTCCCACCACATCTAAGAAGGAGAATCCTACCCAGTCTAAAGTACCTAGTCCAACCTCGATTCCTAATATCAACTTCCATAGAGTAAGAAGAGAAAGAGGAAGAAGAAAGATGAATAGGAAGATTCACATAATGTCCATGAGGCAACTGTAGATCTCCCTCAAGAATCAATTAAAGAGTTGGAAAAGACCTCTGAGGTAGCTATTGTATCTCCTCAAGAACTGGTTAGTGAGTTAGAAGAAACTCCAAAGATGACAATTGGAAGCAAGGGGGAACTCAAAATGAAGAAGGATTTAAAGAAACAAATTTCAGAGCCTACACCTCAATTTTCCATAGTGGAAATAGGTAATGATCAACAAGGGTAGACTCCAGAATCCACACTTCGTTCCTCTAAGATAAAAATCAAATCGACATAAGAGAAACAAGTGTCCAAGCCTATAAATGCTATTAATATGCAGAAGAGGAATCTATTTGAGGAGACTTCCACCCCTATCAACAAATATGAGGAAGTCTCACTTCCTATACGAAGGACCACTAGAAGCATGGCCAAGTAGACAACAATTCCACATGTGCCTTCTCTACAAAGAGAACCCATTGATATTCCAAATTTTCCAAAGAAAGAAAGTGGCAATGGAGCTACAATTAGTGAAATCGAGGGGTTGATGATAGAAACCTTGAGGGGTCTGAGAAAGGAGAAGGAGGCCCGAGAAGAGGTGATTGAGAAAAAAACCACATCTGGTCCTGACAAATCTTCGAGAAAACACCAATTGATAGTGAATATTGGGATGATGAAACAAGAAGTTGTAGAGTACCAAGTATTGGATAGGCACATTAAGGCAAAGAATGCACAATTAAAAGAACATAATTCAAGGTTACAGGATGCACAAGAAGAGGTCTCTACTAAACCCAAGAAATTCTTACAGTTGATCCAATACACCAGAGTGATTAAGAAGGAACTGAGGAGCGAAGCTTCTGGTTTTAACATCCTACAACCAAAGAAATGGCGGGGAATGGTTCAATTTTTCAAAAAGTTTTGAGTATCAGTTTTAATGTTGTTGCATGAGGACATGCAATGAATTTAGCATGGGGGAAATGTTGAGTCTCCATTTTGACACTTATAATGTCCTATATTACCCTCTATCTGAGCTTATTTTACCTATGCTATGTGTATCTAATCGATTTTTTCCTCCATAAATACACTTGATGACCTTGTCCATATGCATAGAGAGGTAACTTATGATTAAGGCATGATTTGTTTAGTTTTCTTGAGTTAATTCGATTAAATGATTGATTATGTATGATCATAATCTCTTGACTCTTGAGAAACATTTATAAGGTACCTCACTATTCTGATACTACAACTATAGCGTGATCTGGTACTGCAACTATGGTGTGATCCGATACCCAGTATATTCCGGCACTACAACTATAGCACGATCTGGTACTGCAACTATGGAGCGATATGATACCTAGTCTATTTCGGTACTACAACTATAGAACGATCCAGTACTGCAACTATGGCACGATCCGGTACCCAGTCTATTCTAGTACCAAAGCTCCACCTATTCTATTACCCGCACAACATTGCATCCAGTACCAACACCATTCTTGTGCTTGATCCGGTACCAAACCCCTGTTTCCATAATTCACCTGTTGAACGATTATGGTGATGAAGATTCCAAGAAGTCAGTTGGATCGAAGTCTCTAAAGTAGTTTTTGAGATCACGACAGACTTCATCACTCATGCACTTTGTGTCATGAGGATGAAGTCCATTCCTAGAGATTTGATATGAAATTCCAATTGTAATATTTTAAAAGCTATTTGATAATTATGCTTCGATCTTGATAGTAAAGACTCACCTTATTTATAAAGGATGATGTATAGGTGATAGAGTAGTGTGGATGTAATGAATTAAGTAGCAAGAACAAAATGATACATATTGTCATAATGTAAGAGATGATGAACTGTTGATTCAATCTACAAGTTGAAGGAATGAAAATGATATGTTGTGCAATTCATGAATATGAGTAGAAATTTTTAGTCTGTTATCTTTTTAGAGGTACCTTGTTGGTTAAGCAAGGGCCCACCACCCCAACCAAGGTAAAATTCCCTGTACATGCTTTGTGTGATTATGTGAGTGTGAATATTTCACAGTGGTGTGTTGTCAATGATTTCAAATACATTTTAAAGTTCAGTATAAAATCATTTTCTTATGAATCATTGTGATTTATTAAACAATGGACATAGAAGATAGTTTCCTTTCCACTTCTGCAGGTTAACATTTAATTGACAAGAATCTGATGTGTGGAATTTCTAAGAAAACAAATATTATTATATTGAGTTTGTAATTATGGTGTTCTTAGTGGGTACAGGAACCATAGTACATCATATCTTACCTTCATGTTCCATATAATGAAGTCGCTCAATCATGTTGGTTGTTTCCTGTCCTAAAGAAGGTTTGATTGAATAGAATAGAGTTGTGATTGATTTCTGTCTAAGGGTGATTAAAATTTGATTGTTGAGTACTGACTTCCATTTCTACAGAGAACAAGATCTTAAGGTCATCTCTTTATTTCATAAGCCTGGAATGAACAGACTTGTCACCTAAGAAAGAGTTTTTAATTGAGCATTTGTTTGAGAAGTTTTGTTATCGGTTTTATCTTCTGAGTTTAAAGTCGTGTGAAGTATTCTAGAAACAGAGTGTTATGTTGTTAATTATTTCTTGCTTGAACTAAATACAACATACATAGATAGGTTACATGTTCTCAACACATATAGTATAACAACGCTTTTGATTACGAATCCCAGATTAACATATAAATGAGTGTAATATACTCAACATATTTATACACCAACAGGTTATTTCCATGTCTGCTTTTTAGACTCTCTCCAAGAATTTCAGCTTAATTTGAACCTCTTCTAATGATCTGGACCCAGATCTTTAAAAACCACTATTTTGCAATTTTTGACAAATCCAAGATGAAATGGGAAATTTCCCTCTCTAAAAATTTTGTATATATCCTCTCTATGGAAAAAAACTATAATTTTCATCTCAATCCAACTCAATCTTCTCTCGTTATGGCCAAAATACAAAAATGTCTCCAGATTTTTTTTTTTTCGAAACTGATGGATAATCTTTCCTATATGGAAATCTGCATCATCGATCTTAAAATCGGGTGATATATGAAGCATTGATCTATCCTAACTACCTAAATTACCAAGATAGCCATCAACCATCATCCCCTTTCCTTGACAATTGATTACAACACATCTCTGAACCACCTGACTCGACCGTCGGTCATTGACGATATTCATTAGTGGATGAAACCCTCTCTCAATTCGGTTGAGCTGACCATCAATCGTCAGTCGTTTATTGATGATGTGGAAACTATTGATGTGGCATGACATGTGGATGTTGATGTGGCATGAAACATAGAATCTAACATGGCATTCTGGCTGACGTGGCATGACATGTGGATGAAGGTGTGGCATGACATGTGGATGATGATGTGGCCTGACATGTCATAACCCTCTTTCCTTCATCGACCATCACTACAAGGAAAATACCTTTTAGCGAAGGTTATAGCAGAGGTTTCTAGTGTTACAAAATTGACAAAAATTGTCAAAAAATATTTTCTACATCTGTTTTTGATAGCGGATGTTTTTGCGGATATTATAACATAACTTGATTATAAATAAAAAAATATGGGCGGCCGGAGGTGTTATCATATATTTACAAATCAATGTTTTTTTATGAGGTACAAGAACCTGTGCGTACATACACGTACCACACCGGTGTTGTACACTTAATGTCAAGCATCGGGGAAGTGAAATATTTAAGCATTGGGGCATTTGTCTTATAAGGACCGGGGATTTAACAGTAAAACACACTGAGAGAGTTAAAAACAAATAATCACCGAGGATTTATTCTTAGAACACATCGGTTCTTTATTAATAATAAGGAATCAATGTTGTATGAAATAATATGCACTGATGCGTTACCTAGAAAAAATCCCCCGGCGCATTAAAAATAGAAAGCACCGGTGCTTTTTAGTAACAAACAAGTTTCAGTGCTTATCAATAACAAAAAAGCTCTGGTGTGTATTAATAACACAAATGCATCAATGCTTATTAATAATCCTAAAGCACCGGTGCTTATTAATAACAAAAAAACATCGGTGCTTCGTATACGCTAAACGCACCAAAGGCCAATTTTTTAATGTAATTTTTTGGTATTAAATAAATAATTTAGTGGTTTTAAAAGCATCGATGTGTATTTCTTATGAAACACACTAGTGTGTTGTAATATAAAATGTACTAATGAGATTAATAATTAAAATACACCAAGAAACATCGATCTGCGATAATGCAATTATTTTTATTTTTTAATTCCATTATTTCTCAAAAAAATTACATATATCTTATATTTTGATTAGTGAATTTGGATATGATGTTTGGATTAATTTGTTACATCATCAGATTTTGCATCTCTTCATTATAATATTTAGTCATCCATATATTTAATCAGTGATGTAACATTTCACAACAACATTGGACAACACAGTAGAATAAATTAAAACATATTTTATTACATGAATAAGAGGGTATTTGTCATACAAAATGGGAAAATTATCAGTAATCCATTGTCTTTCAATTGAGACACTTTGTCCATTACATTAAAAAAAAATGTCTGATTTTCACAGACAATTATTTCAAAAAAATACAATTGCAACTTGCATTGATATCCAAATATATTGGTCATCATTCTTCACTAGAACTGTTGTTAGTGCTTGAGCTACTTCCAAACCTTGGGTTATTTTGTTGAATGTTTGGTTGATTTCCTTGATTGTTTTTATCTTCTTCAAGTTCCATCTACAAACATAAAAATAAATTGTAATGAGTCTATCTACATTGGTGAGAATAATGAAAATTGAAATAAATAATATACATGAATGTAAATAGAAAAACAACTTACCAAAGCAAGAATTGACTCATGAATCATACACATATGTTCAAAATCAAATCTCATGCCTTGTTTCAATAATTTTTCTATGTGCTTAGTTCCATACTTTGTTTCCCAAGTTTTATACCCCATAATAAATCATAGATTGAATATAACATATTATTTTTGTTTCATTAATTATAAAATGGTAAAGTAAACAACATAGATTATACTTACAAATTCCACAATTAATTTTTGATATGCCAACATATACTCACAATGTACTTAACCTAATGTCAATAAATTTTTTTAATGGATCTTCTTTGTATGTTATCACATGTTTGAAGACATTCAAGGATGGTTGTTGTAAAAAAACTTAAAATATACAAAACAATAACTTAAGTTGTTATAAGAAATAATAATTACTCACAAACTTTATTATCAATCCTTTTATTCCTTGTTGTCGAGTTTTATGTCAAGAATGAGTTCCATTTTCTTTTCTTTTCTGTAAGAGAATATTTTAAAATTAATATTTAATGCTAAATTAATTATTTGTACCTAATAGAAAAATTCAATGATTGCATACATTTGAAGCACATTGTTGTTGAGATGATTCCTCCTGTGATGCAATTATGTCCATTTCTTTGACCATCTCCCTATACACGTTTTTGGACATTACTACTGGCATATTTCAGATATCAGCTCGTTGGTCCTCTGGGATTTTCATAATTTTCTTGAAAAAATAACATGACAATAAACTATTATTCGATTGATATATGAAAACAAAATATGACAAAATTGATATATTAATAAATGAATACTTTGTAATATATGTATATATATATATTCGAAAAAGGTGTTTTTAGGAATATTATTTTTTGAATGATTTTTTTTGTTGTTGTTGTATGTTTTTGCTATTGCAAGTTTGACAGGTCTCATTGACCATTGCTCTGGAAATGCTTCTTGTAGTTTAGATATAACCTGGTTCTTGGAATCATTGGATTTATTTCTATATTGTAAGTGGAAAGTACGTCTATACATTTTTTCCAATATATCCCTCATAGTTCTGTAAAATCGCCCCCCCTTGATTAATCTCCAACACCACTCCAGATGAGCCAAGGATCAATCAATCATCATTTACATTTTCTATATTAATTGATTTTGTTTAGTTAGGATGAAATTATGTTCCCTCGTTGTTGGTTTTTGTATAACATTAAACATATGTGAATTAATAGATTGTTTGAAACATTTCATCTAATATTCCTAACTATATTATTAATGAAAAACTCATATTGAATAGTATTTTTTCATTCACTTGATTCATCCCTTTGCAATTTTTCCATCAAGATTTTATAGTCTTCTACACTTAGATCATAAAAAATATTATTGAGCTTCTTCATTTTGTGGCCCTGCATGACACACACTAACCAATACATATTATTTAAACTTACATATAGTTCAACCATATTAATTTTGTATAGAATTTAGAGAGAACCTGTCTTTTTTGTTTTTTTCCGAATGTGTTGTCATTGTGTCGACCATAAAATTTATTATTTGAACTCTTAACACTCATATTTTTATCAATATACAACCTGTACCATTCAATACAAGAATTATTAAATATATTTTATAAATAAATCACATAATTTTCAAAAAACATAATTCATTGTAATTGGTACACCTTTTAAATACAAAGCACCAGTGTGTTTATTACATAAAACACATCGGTATGTTCAATACAAAAAACACACAGGAGAGTTTAATTCCTTTTTAAAAAAAATTGTGAATTACAATATTGCAATATATATAGAATACATCATAGTGACTACAGTGGAAAACAAAAACATAGCAAAAAAATTAAACATTCATAAAAAAAACAATAGAAAAATTACACACCGTTGAAAAGAAAATTAAAAAAATTAAAAAAATTATGTGACAACGTTTTATATGTTGTTTAGATTAGGAAACATAGGCAATATAATTTTTTATGGACCATATTTTTTAATTAAAAAAAAAATCATGGATTTATCGTTGCTCCTTAGTCATAAACACATCGGTGCGTTTCTACCGAAATGGCGCATCGGAAAATCAGAAAACGTTAAAAATACGTCAAATTGGAAACCATTTAAAAACAAATTCAGATGCTTGATTGTATTTGAGATCTGGTACAATAAGTGGTCCCTTTGCATCACATGCCAAACACTTATATATAGAAAAACAAACCCCTTAGATCTAAAATGCCTAAAATGAAAAGCCCTAATTCTGAAGTGATAGAGGGAGTTAAACCCTAGGGTGAAGTTTTGCATTCATGTAAGAAAAAAAAACAAGGGTTTAAGTTACGTTTTTTTTTTTTTTTTTTTTTAGAATTTGAATTAAAATCCAAATAGGAATACAATTTGTAAAAAACATTATTATCAAAATAAACAGTAAAATTTAAAATTTTTACTATGCAGGGTTTTGAGTGAATCACCATACCCTTCAATTCTTGATTTTCTAAATATTTATGTTGTTCCAAAGAATTATTCTACTCCACAGTGTTCCCCAGTATGTCTCTCTTCCAAATCCGTCTCCTGTAAATTTTGAAAAAATAATGAAAATATTGAATACCTTCTTAATATTTAAATTTTTTTATGAAAAAGGTTTAGAGTGAATAACCATACCCTTCAAATTCTCATATTATGAATAATACTGTGGTTCCAAAGCATTCTACTCCTCCACAATGTTCCTCCCTATGTTTCTATTGCAAGTCTCTCCCCTGCAATTTTTTGCAAAATAATGAAATAGTGAATAGGTTTTTTAGTATTTAAAGGACTTTATGAAATTCAATTATCGCTCTTTTTTTAATTGTTTAAACAAAATCGCATTTTCTTTTTTTACTTTTTCCGCACGATGATGCATTTATGTTAGATGCACCATTGTGTCCATATTTTTTACGACACACCAAAGTGTCCATATTACATTACGCACCAGTGCATCCATTATATTATGCACTGATAACATATAATTGTTTTTTATTAACAAAATCTCGAAACATGGTGTGGTTAATTTTTCAACGCACCGATGCTTATTATTAATATGTGCACCAATACGTTTGTGGTTTATAAGCGCACTAGAATGATTTTAAAGTTATTTAAATTTTTACTTGCACATAAAATAATATATTCATCTCAAGTTATATTTTAGGATGAATTCACATGACTTGCAATACTTCAGTATACATTTTATGTTTTATGTTGCTTTATTCTTAAAAATTGGTTTCAAAACTATATTCAAACTCAGATTGTGGTATGGTTCTTGAAATTTATTTTAGATATGTACAAAAAAAAATATTGCTAATTTTGCTGAAATGCGAGGAGAAAACCTTACAATATGATCAAATGGCCAATTCTTCAAATTCCATCCCATTCCATATTGCTCAAAGTCCATCGCGGAGTTCTCCCTTTATATATCCAGCAAGTTTAACTTATTTTATTTATGTTTCGATTATCTAATTAATTTGTTTTTATCCATGTCAATCTGAATAAAAGTGTATCTGAATTTGCAGGATCTTGATTCATAATCAATTTCAGATGCATAAAATATTCTAATACTGGTTCAAAAATGTCAGAAGAATTATCAGGAGCAACATACCACAAGCATTTGGTTGATGAAAATGGGCAACTGCATTACCCTATCAATTGTGACATTCCATCTTCTATCCGCAATCATGGTTTGACAATGGTAATAATTGTTTGGTATAATGTAATTTGAACAAACAAATTATTGCATTACGCTTACTAATATCATCGATGTAATTGATCAGGGGATCAAATTTTGCTCAAAAATTCAAAGTTCTCGGAATCGCTTCAAATTGAACGAGAACGTAAGCCTCATCATTGTGAACCCAACGCAACTCATTTGGGTTCAAACAGACGTCGAGAGCGAGATATATCACGATCTGTTCGAATCGTCAAACAGGTAAAAAAAGGACGTTGATTGTACAGTCCGTACAGGATGACATGGCAGAGGCCGTACAGGTGACATGGCATGATGTACACTGACAGGGCAGCTGGTGATGTGGCAATCATCTATTGGCAGATGGGGTTGAATTGCAATGCGAAACGTGGCATTTATTTAACAAATGGTGTGGTGCCATGTGGCCCAGTCATGGGCTGCCATGTGGCACCATTGTATTGGTTGTTAGTTCAAAACATTATGGACTCCGTGGGGTTCAAACTGTGAACCTCCTTCCACCATGTAAAGCCTTAACAAAGACCGCTCGACGAACATACCACGCGTTTGTTCCTTTCTATGTAAGTGGGTTAATATTCATTTGAATTTGAATTGTTTTAAGTTTGGCGCGGGGGTCGGGTCGGGGCTTAGCCCCGGCCCGTGGTTGTATCGCTTTACATATATGACCATTGGCCTATCGTGCGCATGGGATTTTTCATTACCAATGGAGCCCAGCCCTCGGTCGCACACCGTATATACCATATGACCCCAATGTAATGGTTGGCGCGCATTTGTTTGTTAAACGGTTAAAGCCACGGTTCTTATGTGCGCATGCGACCACAACAGAGAGCGCGGGAGTTTTTTTCAAACAGTTAGCACGGTTTCAATGTGCCCGACACTTGGCGCTTAACTGTTGGCTCTTAAAGGTTAGCCCTTTTTCTTATAGAGCGCGGTCGTATGGACGACCCATGTGCTCGAGAGTTTGGCACTTAGGGGATGGCGCACCCATAACCGTCCTACAGTTCGCACCGTTTGCACGGTTGTGTTCGGTGTCGGGTTTTTACGCTTTAAATGGTGTGTGTGCTAGGTTGAATGAACAAGGGTGCATTTTGTAGATGCAGAGACAACAAGCTTGAAGGGGAGACTTCAAGGAAGCCTAACTTCTTCGTTTTTTGGCCAAATGAGGTGCCGAAAAAGCCCAGCTAGGGGTTTTTGGACGCTCTGAAGCCATTGGAGCAGTCTGTTGGTCATTTTGAGCATTTTAAAGCATGTTTTTGAGCACTTTGAGCAAATAATAATAATGATCCATTGGAAGCTGGACCAAGAGATGTAGCCCAAGAGAGGGGTGAACTCCTTTATCATTTGTTGTGTTGTGTGTTTATGTTCATTGATTATGATTCTGTTTATATGCATCTTAAATGAGTAAATCCTATTAATAATGTGTTGCAAAGTTGATCCATTTTCTTTTAACAGATAAACTTTACTTGCAAATATTTCCAAGTTTTTCAAGTCTTCTTCATTTTTAGATCAAGTTGGTATCAGAGCACTGGTTTTTGAAGACTTGATTATTTGCAAGTGTTTTGTTTTCTGATGCTCACAAGGTTGAAACTCACAAGAGGAGAAGGTCAAATTGTGGAGCCAAGTTC
>ML780289.1:1096210-1133319 GCA_009831015.1 Picea engelmannii | reverse complement strand
AGTTGTTTTTGAAGTTGTCCAAATGTGAATTTGGAAAGACTTCACTTATTTACTTAGGACATATTGTTGGTGGAGGTGAATTAAAAATTGATCCCTCCAAGGTCAAAGTCATTTTGGAATGGACCAAGCCCAACAATGTGACAAAGGTAAGAAGTTTTTTGGGAGTAGCCCAATATTGGAGGAAGTTTATTGCTAACTTTTATTCCATTGCAACTCCATTACATGCAGTGACAAGTGTCAAGCAAGTTTTTCAATGGGGAGGCAAGAAACAGAAGGCTTTTGATACTTTGAAAGAGAAGATCAGTTCAACGCCTGTTATTGCACTTCCCAATTTAAGACAATCTTTTGAAATCCAAACAGATGCAAGCAATTATGCAATGGGAGAAGTTTTGCTACAGTATGGTAAGCCCATTTGTTTTCATTCTGAGACTTTTAATGGTGTCGTGATTAGTTATCCTACTTATGATAAAGAATTATATGCATTGGTACAAAGTGTGAAAAAATGGAAACATCATTTGTTGGGGAAAGAAACCATTATTCACACCGATCATCAACCACTGCAATACTTACAATCACAGACAAAGCTACAACAAGCTAGGCACTTCAGATGGATGGGTTTTCTTTAATAGTTTCACTTGGTTATCAGGAATAAGAAGGGAATTTTTAACAAAGTCGTTGATATGCTTTCAAGGCCTATTATTAGTGCTTCAGTTATTCTTAAGCATAGTCCTATCATGCATGAAAGTTATGTTGAGCAATATGCTTTGGATACTGATTTCAAAGAAGTATATGAAACTTTGTGTCATTCTAACCATGTTGAATAATTGGATTACCATGTGCATGATAATCTTTTGTATCATCTTGGCAAGCTATGTATTCCACAGGGAGAAAGTGCAGTTGTTAATGTTGAGAATTTGAAATTGTATGAGCCTCCATTGATTGATGATAATGGAGAGCATGTTCAGATTCCTTCTATAGATGATTTTTCCCCAGAATATCTTACAGAACTGCATGAAGACACCATCCTTGACAGGAGAATGCAAACTTCAAAACGAGGAAATGTGGAGTATCTTCGAGTTGGTCTTAAAGGTACCAATCCAAGAAAAGCCAAGTGTATTGAGGTTGGAAGGGTGAGGGAACTATACCCTAATCTTCACATAGACTGAATATAGTCTTTTGGAGGTCCAAAAGCTTCCCAATGGGGAGGTGTGATCAGGGGATCAAATTTTGCTCAAAAAATCAAAGTGCTCAGAATCACTTCAAATCGAACGAGAGCGTAGACCTCGTTATTGTGAACCCAATGCAACTCGTTTGGGTTCAAACAGACGTCGGGAGAGAGAGATATCGCGATCTATTCGAATATTCAAACAAGTAAAAAAAGGACGCTGACTGTATAGTCCGTATAGGCTGACGTGGCAGAGGCCGTACATGTGACATGGCATGATGTACATTGATAGGGAAGCTGGTGATGTGACAATCATCTATTGGCAGATGGGGTTGAATCACAATGCGACATGTGGCATTTCTTTAACAAATGGTGTGGTGCCACATGGCCTAGTCATGGGTTGCCACGTGGCACCGTTGTATTGGTTGTTAGTTCAAAACATTATGGACTCCGTGGGGTTCAAACCATGAACCTCCTCCCACCATGTAAAGCCTTAACAAAGACCACCCGACGAACATACCACGCGTTTGTTCCTTGCTATGTAAGTGGGTTAATATTCATTTGAATTTGAATTGTTTTAAGTTTGGCGCGGGGGTCGGGCTGGGGCTTAGCCCCGGCCCGTGGTTGTATCACTTTACATATATGACCATTGGTCTATCGTGCGCATGGGATTTTGCATTACAAACGGAGCCCAACCCCCGGTTGCACACCGTATATACCATATGACCCCAATGTAATGGTTGGCGCGCATTTGTTTGTCAAATGGTTAAAGCCACGGTTCTTATGTGCGCATGCGACCACAACATAGAGCGCGATAGTTTTTTTCAAACGGTTAGCACGGTTTCAATGCGCCCGACACTTGGCGCTTAACTGCTGGCTCTTAAAGGTTACCCCTTTTTCTTATAGAGCACGGTCATATGGACGACCCATGTGCCCGAGAGTTTGGCAGTTAGGTGCTAGCGCGCCCATAACCATCCTACAGTTCGCACTGTTTGCACGGTTGCATTTGGTGTCGGGTTTTTACGCTTTAAATGGTGTGTGTGCTAGGTTGAATGAACAAAGGTGCTTTTTGTAGATGCAGAGACAACAAGCTTGAAGGGGAGACTTCAAGGAAGCCTAACTTCTTCGTTTGTTGGCCAAATGAGGTGCCGAAAAAGCCCAGCTAGGGGTTTTTGGACGCTCTGAAGCCATTGGAGCAGTCTGTTGGTCATTTTGAGCATTGAAAAGCACGTTTTGTTTTATCACTTTGAGCAAATAATAATAATGATCCATTGGAAGCTGGACCAGGAGATGTAGCCCAAGAAAGGGGTGAACTCCTTTATCATTTTTTTGTGTTGTGTGTTTATGTCCATTGATTATGCTGCTGTTTATATGCATCTTAAATGAGTAAATCCTATTAATAATGTGTTGCAAAGTTGATCCATTTTCTTTTAACACATAAACTTTACTTGCAAATATTTCCAAGTTTTACAAGTCTTCTTCATTTTTAGATCAGTAATAATGTTCAATATTTTTGAAATTAGGATTCTAATGATGAGCAACCTGCCTACCATCTTCCATTGCACCCTACAACAATGTCAACCTGAGAGAAAACTACAATGAGAGAAAAACTCAGAGAAGAAGCATGCCAAGAATGGTTGAATCAACCACCTATTCAATTCCCAGTAAGTCCAGATTCACCAATTAGGAATGACTACAACAATAGTAGTTCTTCAGAAGTTGGCAATGGAGACAATCAAAAAGAGGTTGGTATGGATGATTACTTATGGAATATGATTTCCATGGAGACAATGTTGTTAGATTCATTCTATAACGATGAGCTAGGGGATGATGCTCATATCAATGATACCATTTTCGAAAGCCTGAAATCTTCTTCCACCAACCCTCTCTTTGGACTTAGTGCCCTGTGAAAGTCTATTCAGCTTGGGACAACAATGCTACTGTACAACTTGAAAGCAAAGTTTGGCATGTGAAATGCATGTTTCTCGGTAATATTGAGGTAATTGACCAACAAGTGCCTTATATTAATTTTGAGAAATCTTGTCACACAATCAACATTAGAAATGGTTGTTTTTATAAATGTTAAATGACCTTGTACATTTCTATTTCCCACTAAATGCATGTTATTGAAAGATAAGGTTCTTCCTAGTTATAATGTTTTTCACGGTAGCTTCGAAGAAGAAAAACAATTGTTGAAAATGTTGGGTGTTGAGTATATATCATATCATGCATGTCCGAATGATTGTATTCTAGATAATGGATAATATGTAGACAAAGATATATGTCTGAAATATGGGCATGATAGGTACCATAAATAAATAAAAAAATGGTAAATTGCATGGTTCTCCTCATAATATATTGAGGCACATGCCTATAATCCCCAAGATTCAAAGGCTCTTTCATTGGAAAGAATTAGCTATGTTGTAGGGATGTCATGCCTCACACAGAAGTGAGTCGAGAGTTATATGAATCCCAACAGATTCAATAACCATGAAGCATATAGAGCATACATGGCTAGAAAAATTCAAGGATGAAGTACGAAGTCTACGACTCAACATAGCAATGGATGGCATGAACCCATATTCCCTCCAAAACACCAACTATTATGTTTGGCCCGTAGTAGTGACCGATAACAATATCCCCCCATTGTTGTCCGTGAAGAATGAACATCTTATGTTGTCTCTTATAGTCCCTAGTATGAGACAAGTAAATAATATGGATGTCTACCTACAACCATTGGTATATGAATTGAAGGAATTATGGGAAGGGATACATGTATACGATGTATTAAGACCCATCGCAACAGAGAGGGATTTTATGTTGTATGGAATATATTCTTACACCACACATGATTATCCATGGTTAGGAGTTTTCTCTCGTAATTAACATGTTTATTAATTTTTTTATATACATAAAAATATTTATTTGCATATTTAATTCATTGTTATTGATGTTCTATTCTTAAACGCTAACGTGCTATGTATACAATAATTTCACATGTCTTGTAACTAAAGGATATCATGGATGTAAATGTTGTGGACCTTATCTGAAGGCCATGTGCTCCAACTACCTACGAAAGCTAGTGTATGGATGCTCGAGGGTATTCCTCCCAGAAGAACACCTTTATAGAAGAGAAACATCTGCTTTAAATACTAAACCAAGGAGAACCCAAAGGCCTGCAATAATGACACCAACAAAATGGCTTAGAGAATATGAGAGAGAGAAGGAGAAGGAGATTACAAAAATGTTTGATTCAAATGGGGATCCTATGTTCAATGATACAAAATTCTTCGACACCTATGTTAAGAAATTTCCCATTGGGATGAAAAGGAAATCTATCTTTTATGATATCCCATATTGGGAGAATCTTAAGATTTTATTATTTGTAATTTTTATTTTTATGCCATGGGATAAAATAGAATTAATTTTGTATTTGTTTACTTTATAGTTCCATTATCCTATGCTTGTGCGTGGGTGTGTGAACCATGATTTCCCCCAGGACCTAAGATGTTCCATATCTAAATTATCTGCATTTGTACGTTGGATCACATAAAATGAGATTCATATGGCTAGCATTCCATGATGGTGTCAAGAGATAGCTGGGATTGTTTGTATGTTTGAGAAGGAACTACCACCGAGTTTCATGGATTTGCAAGTTCATATTCTAATTCACCTAGTAGATGAGGTTAAATTAGTCAGGGTGGTCTCTAGTCATTGGATGTTCTTCTTAGATAGGTACATGAATAAATTGAAAGGATTTGTTCATCAAAGGGAAAAACCTGAGGGGTGTATGGAAGAGGGGTACATATCATATGAGTATTTCTATTATTCCAGTGAGTACATCAAGCAGATCGACAAAAAACCAGGTGTAATGATTTGGGACGATGAAAAGGATGAAGATAAAATAGAAGAGGATCTTCTCCAAATGAATGGAAAAAGGTGCTTGATAAAGTGTAAGTGACTTATCATTTGTCAAATTTCTACACAGTAACTATTCACACTGAAATTCATAATGTATATTTTCATGATCTCATATGTACTATATGTTGGTTTGATTTAATGAACACATCAACGAATTGAAAAATTTATGCCATCCTAAATTCATTCTTTACAATTTGGAGGAAACACAACTGTGGGTCGCATTGTACGAACAGAAGAGGAGGAAATGGGAAAGTGACAGGAAAGAATTCAGACAATTGAATGGTAGAAGCATGCCTTATCCTGATCATTTAAAATAAAATATACCAATGATATGTCCCAACAGTTGGGCTGTTGACCAAGTCAAAGAGAAATATGGTGCATCCGGTCGTTACCCGCATGAAGAAGAGGATGCACTAAACATTGGGATTGGTTGCAACAACTCAGTAATAATCTCTTTGTGTGCATTTTTAACTTCATAATGAAGATTTGAATTGTAAGTACATCTATATTATTTTATATTTTAATGGTCAGATTATTAGACACATATTGACACTGTGATTTGTTCACCTTTTCATAGGTGTATTTGTTCCCATCTATGTAGGAATATGGACATCATTTTCGCACAGAGGATGTTGATGATTGACACATGACACAAGAATATGGAGTGGAAGTCGAGTTTGACCAATATAGTCATGCTAGCCACTGTGATAAAAACATAATACAGAGCAAGTTAGGTTACATCAGAAAGATAGAAGAGATCATTCGAGTGGACTTCTCTTCTTTTCAATGTGTTATTTTTAGGTGCAAGTGGTGGGACACCTTTGATAGCAATAATGTAAAGGGATATTGTGATAGTCAAATGATATGTATCAACTCTAAAAAGATGTGGGATGAGGCTAACGAGCCTTATCTTTTCCCAAAACACTGCAACCAAGTGTTTTTTTACCCAAATGTGTTGGATAGGGATTGGTGGTTTGTATTAAGACATGACCCTAAATCAAAACATATTTTTGAGAACAATAGTGTTATCATGCCAAGCGAGGAAGATAATCAGGGCGATGAAAACCGAGAGTGATATATTATACATGTTTTATTCTTCAATTACTTACTTTTATGTTTTCAAATCTATAATGGATTTAAAATTTTGATTATTAAATTTGTAATGTTTTTAGTATTTAATATTTCATATTTCATATTATTAATTTTTTGATTGGATGATATAATTAAATGTTATGTGTAAATGATATAAATAATTTTCCATTGTAAATCTAGATGATATTTGAACTTTTAGTATTTTAATTTTAACTTTTACTTTTAAAAACAATATATTATTGTTTTGTAAATATCAAATATTTTATATCATAATTTTAAAATGTATTTTTGTTACCCACCATTTCATATCATCACCATATCATATTATATTAGTCTTTAATGTTGAGTTCATAGATATTAATTATAGGAATATTTTGATCTAAAATGAGTCTTCTAAGTGAGTTTTAAAAAAAATCATTGTCGTTAAATAACTAATGCACGTGTCCTTCTCTAAACCCATATAATAATATATACTTAGATATTACATAAAAATCAAATACATAATATATTATGTAATATAATAAATATAATATATTATGTTATAATTAATTTTGTATTATAAATATAATAATATAATATATAAAAAATAAATATAATATAATATAATATAATATAAATAATATAATAAATATCATATATTATATTATATTATATATTAATTATAACATAATAAAATATAATATATTAAGTTATATATTAATTTTATATTACATATAAATTATAATAATAAAAAATATATAATAAAAAATTGAATTAAACATGTAGATCATAACAATTTTTTATCCCTTATCCCTTATTTTTATTTTTGGGTAAGAAATTTTATGGCTCCTAATAACTAATTGGATATAAATTTTATGACTTTTAATAGCTAATTCAATTATTAATATTGATTACAACAACAATTAACAACATGTAACATAGGATATAAAAAATTTACATAAAAATTAAATACATGTAATTAACCCACTTAAGAAAATTATTTAAATAGAATATTTTATACAAATTAAAATATTTAATATTCTAAATATTTTTGTGTTTTTGTACATGTTTCTTGGTTTAGTTTGACATTCATGCATCTTTATAGTATAGTAAAAAAATGTTGAATTAGATATATTGAGTCTTGTATTAATTATGGGAATATAAAAAAATATGACTAAATTACAATTAAGAGGAAGTTAAAATATCACGAAGATTTTATAAATTCTAATTGAACTTATCATAACTATTTTTAATTTTTCGTTACGAACTTATGAATACACACAATATTCTCGAAATGAGGACCAATTCTCACAGCATACTTTAAAGTAAACTAGTTTGTAAAATTGTGATACAAAGTAAGGTTGAAGATTAATATAATTTACTTTTAACTTGTCCAAACTTTAATTAATAACATAAGACATATCTTTACCCATTTTTATAACTTATTTACTTTCAAGACCTTTTAACTACAAAAACATGATAAACTTGGTATTTTCATTTTCTTCATGTTCAAATATAAAAATGACAACATAATAACTTAAGAATTGTTGTAATCTAACCTTTTTAAATCTATCCTTTGTACTATATACAATTAATACATAAAAACATTTCTAAAAGGAAGGTATAAGAAACTTTGCTGCTAATTTCACTTGTTTTAGACATGAGTACTTTATTTTAGATATTAAAAAAACTAGCACAACCACAATTATGTGGCTGATTAACGCTGAAAGGCATATTAAAACGAAACGCAGCCATCACAGAACTGAAATGAAACACCGCCATCATAGAAATGAAACGAAACGCGGCCAACACAGAAATGTGGCCACCATTCTGTGCGAATATCTTAATATTTTTTAATTAGGTAGACGTGGCAATAAGTTAGTGAACACAGTAATTTTTAAACACGATTAGGTAAATGTAAAAAAGTAACATATAAACGGATGTCTTTATAACAACTCGGAAGTTAACGGATGAAATCAGAGCCATTCATTTATTGTGACGACTAAGAATATTCTAGGCATATTTAATCTCGTCCATAGAAAACTTATTAAGAACTAAAAACCTATTAAATGTGCCCATTGTCAATAGGTGTACACCTTTCATCGTAATAAAGTACTTAATTAAGAGTACTTTACTTTATGTAGAAAATTATATAACATGACCTAACATCAAAATCAACATAAACATATAAATTAGGTACATCAACATCAAAATCAACATCAACATATAAGTTAAGTACATCAACATCAACATCAACATATAAATTAAGTACATCAACATGAACAAAAAAATATGAACAAGACAAATAATTGCTATAATGTACATATCCGGTCAACAACACAATTAACTGTTATAATTAGATATTTAGTCCATCTCCATGAAGAGAAGTAGGGGTTGGAAGGTCAAGAAGTGGCTTCTCGACACTATTATAAGGATAAGTACCATCACCACTTGAAGGAGGAGGAGGAGGTACTGAAGGAGAAGCACCGTCACCACCATGATCAACATCACCAATCGAAGGAGGAGGAGGTACTGAAGCAGAAGCACCATGATCAACATCACCACCCAGAGGAGGAAGAGGTGGTACTGAAGTAGAAGTGCCATCACCACCCTGATCAACATCACCACTCGAAGGAGGAGGAGGAGGCAATGAAGAAAAAGCACCATGATCACGACCCTAATCAATAGCACCACCTGAAGGAGGAGGAGGAGGTATTGAAGAAGAAGCGCCATCACCACCTTGATCATCATCAATACTAGAGGATGCGCTATCCATCATCCCTCCAAGTAACCTGGTAGCTCCAATGATATGAAGCATAAGAGACATCATATTGCACAACAAGTCCATCCAGAGTTGCAAGATATTAGATTCATCCCTAATGTCTCACATCTAGATAGGGAGGACTCCCACGCCAACCAAAACTGTAATCAGTCTGTCACACAGCTCCATCCTATATCTGAGATTGGGCCTATGCCGCATGCCAGGTGGTTTATGGGGCTGAGGACCTTGACTCACCGTTGTCTCAACCATCTCCTTATTTGCATTAGGTGGTGGGGGAGGAGGCATGTCCCCAATGAATGTGCCAACATCTGCAAAATATAACACAAGTTAATAATTAGTCAACAATTTCATTAAACAATTTAATAAAAAATGTTAAAGAACATACTAGAATATAATTTATTTGAATTAAGTAAGACAATAAAATGAAAGTAAAAGATTAATTTAAATCTTACCTCGATGATTGGGTGGCTCATCTAGTGTGAAGAGGATGTTGTTACATCCTCGCCAATCCATACCTGCGTAATGGAACGACACCATCACGAACATGTGATCTACCTCATTGGCTAATAACTAAAGTGCCTCCCTATAAATCCTAGCTGGAAAATTGGACATGCCCCTCTTGGGAATCAACTCGGACCACATGTGCATCCACACCTTAGTTGTCAGCCTAGGATCCTGACAGAAAAAAGTAGGTCTCATCTATAGAAACCTCTAAAAAAAAAACAACTATGAAGCAAATGGGAAGTTCTCCCTCCCATTTATCATAACACGACATCTATCCAATACTATACAAAAATTACACAAGAAAATGGAAGGCCACCTAATAAGTCATGGCCTCTATATCAAAGAATCAACATATACAATACATCATAACTAATGCGCTGACCATCACTAGTAAAGTGTGAAATGGTCAAAATTAATACTGAGAGGAACCTAACGTCCTCTGCACCGAACGAGGTGATTCGTAACTATCCACCATCCACCTAAAAATCATCAGAATAATGTATATCATGTGAAATATACCTATGAGAGTAGGCAAGCTGACTCTCAGCCACAACATCCATTGGGACATCAAAAAAATGGGGAAATCCTCCCCTCTCCTATATAGCCCAGTGATAAAATAAATATCCTCCTCAGTGGGATGGTACCACTGATGAGGACCGAATATGAATGCCTACTAATGGAAATCCCATTGATAGATCAGCTGCACAAGAAAGGAGGAATTCCCCTTCAGGGATGTAGCCTCCTCGTAGTACTTAAGGAGGCCTACATTCCTCAAGAGGGGCCGCATAGTTGTAGTAATAAGCATAAGGTACAAATCCCTCTCCTTCTCTTTGGCCTCCCACTCCCAAACCATATTTTATTGATCAACTCTCTATTGATTCTCCTCCATGTGCTAACATCTTTTCATAATTAACATATAAATTATATCAACATCATACATAAAAACATAATTATTTTTGAAAAAATGAGAAATTTATTTCAAAATATGAAAACATGATTTTTTTTCAAAAAATAAAAAATTTAACCTTCAGTGCACCTTCAAAATAGTAAAGCACTGCGCACAGTGTGCACACATATCTTACGCATCACATGCACAATGCAATTTATTTTAGGGAGTGTGTAGTAATTATCAACACACCGGTGCACCCCATTGTATACAACACACCACGAAAGAACAATGCTTCTTTAAAGCAGTGTGTCTAGATACTATGATGCCCCAGTGTGTTTCATTAATCATGATGCACCTCTTAAAATAGACACTTATTTTAAATGGTGCATCGTGTCCATGCTTTCACACTGGTTCGTTTCGTATAATCCATGCAGTGATTGAACAACAAAAAAATGCCCACAGTGTGTAGTTTATTGTGTATACAGCGATTGAACAACTATATTTTTTCAACGGTGCATATATTATTAGGAATTCACCAGTGCGTTCACTATAAACAATGCACCATTTAATGGAAAATATATATTTTTTCGATGGTGCATCATTTATTATGAAAGCAATGGTGTTTCTTTTATAAGTATGCATCGATGCGTTCTGTATTATGATGCACTGACGAAAATGAACTAGACGTTCTCAATGCACCCTATAAAATTTATAGGGTGCATCATGCTGGTGCGAGCTGAATGGATCGAACCCATCACACAATTTTTTTTTTTTTGAAAAACAATGAAAATTTACTCATTTTCATAATTTAATCTGGTAAAAATTAAATATACAAAGAAATAAAGAATTTGCCCATAAATTTTCTTGTCGAGGAGGAATGGTTGGGATGTAGTGAAAAAAACCAAATTTTCCCACTGTATGGAAAAATTGGAATCCCACGAACCGAGCACTGAACGGAAGAAAGGAAATCAATGGGAGCACCAATGACAATGCACTTGAGTTAGGCAAAGGTGGCACCGATTCTTGAGAATGTCTCTACAATGGAAATGGTAAAAATGGTTTTTTACCTTCGTTTTGTTTTATTTATGTCTGTTTCGGTGCGCCTGCGTTAAACACACCGGTGCGTACCACTACAAACAACACACCGTTATTTAAAAACAAATTGCGATAGTGTACCAGTTTGGAATGCAACGGTGCACCCAAGGGACAATGACACACCGCTATGCATTTTTAAAAGGAAAAATGCAATGACGTTGCACCTGTTTGTTGCGCACCAGTGCTCGTGAGCTTTTATATGATGCACACTGTTGTTTTTTTTTTTTTTTAAATAACTATGGAACAATGCACCATTGTCTATTAGCACCAGTGCGTTGAGTTCTGGTGGTGCACCGGTGCGGTATAGACTTATAAATACACCGTTAAAAAAAATTATGCTAAAACATCTGCCCACGCACCTCCGCTAGTGACCTCCACTACAAACAGATTTTTGGGATATTTTTATAGGGGCTTCTGCAAAAGCCTCCTCTATACGTATTTTCCTTGTAGTGCATTGACCATTTCTCTTTCTTAATTGAACACTTCATTGAATTGACTGATACCAGACCGTCGGCCCATCAAATCGTCGACCATTTCTCTTGGATGACTAAAAATACTTCACCAATTGAGCCAACCCAACCATCGACCCATTGAACCATCAACCATTTTGATTGGATGACTAAAATGATTCTCCATTCCATCCAACCTGATCGTTGACCCATCATCCCTTCAACTATTTCCCTTAGATGACTAAAAATACTTCACCTAAATCCAGTCAACCCGACCGTCGACCCATTGACCCGTCGAAAATTTCGGTTGGCTAATGAAGATAACTTTTCCAAATAATTTGACCCTACCATTGGTCATTGACAAACTCTCTTGGCCAATTCTAGCACTTAGAAAATTTTTTGACCAACTCTCAATGAATTTGGACCGACGATATCTGAGGCAAGATGATCTTCATTGTCGATCGGCTTGAACCTCCCAAATGCCTAAATGAATCCATACTATCAATCCATCTCCTTTTGCCAACCGTTTAAAATGAATCTTGGTCGTCGATCTGGTAACTTTGCCAAAATTTGAAAACATTCAAATTTTAAAAATTTTCAAGGATGAATTTGGTTTGTTGATCTCGAGATCGAATACGATATCAATCATCGATTCATCAAACTCTTCCCAGCAATATAACAACCATTAAAAATTGAATTTTCGACCTTGGGTTAGAAAAATAAGATCGTGGAGCAATAAAATAATAAAAATGAGGAAATAAAACATAAAAGATACAAAATACAATAGAGACACATATATACATGGTTCACCCAATGTGGGCTACGCCCACCAGAGAAATTGCCAGGTCCTTCCTTTATTATTATCCAACAAATGAAGGGATACAACCTACAACATGCTTGCAATAACTTCCTCTTCTTTCTCTCATAGTCTCATCTCTCAGAATATAACATTTACTCTCATATGTAGCCGCAATACAAAATTCACTCATACAAAAATGGTTTTCCTTTTTGGGTGAAAACCCTAACATGAATTCTACTGTCAGATCTATGACCTTATAATGAGCGTTCCATATTGACTACAAAATTGCAATATTTTACATGGAATTTTTCCCAAAATTTTCCTCAGGGACTTGCTGGCCCCCATGCCCCCCAACCGGGGGTGGGACCCCCTAGACCCCCTTCATACCCCTGAAGCCCCTATAGAAGGGAGCTAGGCATACTTTCATATGAACCAGGAAGATAATTGGGCTTTACAACCAACACCTTGCAAGTCCAACTAATTATGAAACTCTGCAAATCGACTCCATTAAACTTCTTAGACGATATTAAATAATTTAAGCTAAGATATTCTCACAAATTTGGGGATTTTCTCTCTATTTTTTCACCATTTTCCCCCAAATTCACTCAGAAAGAAGTCTATAATAACTAATTTTCCCAATTCACATTCATTTTTGGCTCATACCAGTCTAGTGTTTCAACTAAAAGTTATAATACCACTTTGTAACGTACCCATCCACCACTAGGCTGGGTCACGCTACTTCAAATCACACTTCTTGAACCAATTTTGAATTCTGATAAAAAATAACTAATAAAGAAGCAACAAATAAATGCAGTAACCATACATGCAATAATCAAGATTCATGCTATACTTAAAAATAATTCTTAAACATGTCATGCATAGCCATGACCAACAAGCAAGCACATTATAAATATAAATATCAAAGATAATAATTAATACACAACGAAAATAAATATACAAGAAAAAGAAATCGTGATGGAGAGGACATATCTTAAACAAAACCACTCACCAACTGGCTGCAGAACAAGGACGTTCCACCTAGCCTTAGACATTATTGTTCCAAGTCTCAACAATAGGTCACCCATGATCCAGGGCTGTGAATCCACAAGGATGGGTTTAGAGAAACAATCAGCTTCCGAAATCAATCAATAGTCAAGATCTCACCGGTTTCTCAACACACAAAAATCCAAAATACACCGACAGATATGAAATTCAAGGCTTGTACAATATGCAAGTGAAATTTTATGTCTTGGGAAATGGATCAATTTTCAAGAACATAGTTTTTAAATGAGTTTTGGACTTAAAATTGCAAAAATAATAGAGATAAACAACCATCAAATAACACACATAACACAACAAATGATAAATGAGTTCACCCCTCTCTTGGGATACATCTCCTGGTCCAAATTCCAATGGTCCTCTTTAATTAAGTGTTCAATATGTGAAAAACAACAATTTACAATGCTCAAATGGAAAACATAACAACTCCAATGGCTCTAGAACTGTCAAAAACCCCTGTCTAAACTTTTTCTGCACCTGGTTTGGTCAAAAAATGCACACACTCAGTTAAAACCTAGCTCTCGTGTCCTCAAACTTGGATCTACGTGCATTTCCGGATCGTGGGAAAAATTGTCACGTGGTTAGCATAATTGGTGCCAACCCCCCAAAAATCCTGGTCATGTGAGGTTACGTGTCCAAGGGATGGGATAACCTCTCACCCCTATTGAATGTCCCCCAAAACTTTCGTGCTCTTGGCCATGTGGCTTGGTGTTCATGTAGAACGTGTCCACGGGATGGGCTAAGCCCCAACCCTTTTACCATCAAATGCACCACTATTTCAACTGAAATAATATTTCTTCCATTATAGAGTAAGAAACACCCTGCAGGCGGACTGGTGAGTTCGGCCTCACGTGTCCATTTGTCTTAGAGCTCATGCGATCAAACCGAGTGGAGTCCGACCCAAAATTTTAATGGTCGGCAGGGTGCCATGTGCCAGCCTTCGATTGGGCCACATGGCACCTTGCCATTGGTCCAACGCAACACCCACATGCCCAGTCATAGGCCACGTGTCCTTGCCACTTTGGTGACACATCAACACCACGTCAGTTGTATGATTGTATGGTATGCACAGTTAGTTGTCACGTCATCCTGTATGTATTGTACGGACTGCACAATCAACAAAAAATTTGCCTTTTTGGGAAAACGAACAGAACACCATAACTTTTTCATACAGACTCCATTTGATCCTGTTCAAGTTGCATTGGGATCGTGAGGGTGATATATATGCAATGAAACCTTTTTTTGAGCAATTTCAAACACTTTGATTTTTTTAGCATTTTTTGATCCCTTGGATCACTTCTCCCCATTGGGAAGCTTTTTGACCTCAAAAGACTATTTTCATTCAAATTGTAGATGAGGGCACAATTCCATCACCCTTACAACCTCAATCCATTTAGTTTTTCTTGGACTTGTGCCTTTGAGACCAACACTAAGGTACTCCACATTCCCTCATTTTGAAGTTCTTGTCTTTTTGTCAAGGATGGTATCATGTTGCAATTCTGAAAGATATTCTAGTGAGAAGTCATCTATTTAAGGAATTTGAACATGATCTCATTGATCATCAATCAAAGGAGGCTCATACAATCTCAAATTCTCAACATTAACAACTGTACGCATTTGCATATAAGGAGGCAAATCCAAACGAAAGGCATTGTTACCAATTTTTTCAAGAATCTTAAAAGGTTCATATTTGATTGGTTTCATCTTTTTAACTTCTCCTTTAAGCCTCTCTTTGCTAATGTAAAGACAAAATTCATCTCCAACTTGGAATTTCTGATCAACATGATGATTTTCATGTCTTGTCTTGTACTTGGCTTGGCTCTTTTCCAACTGTTCTTGTACCATTTGATGCACCAATTGAAATTGTTCAATGAACTTCTTTTCTCTATCAATGTCATAATGACCATCAATAGCAACATATTTCCCAAAGATAAAATCTAAAGGATATTTTGGCAAGTAACCAAAACATGCCTCAAATGGAGATGTTTGAGTCTATGAATGCTTATCCCAGTTATAAGCATGTTGAATGTAGTGTAGGTGCTCATCTCAAAGCTTAGGATGCTTGCTGCAATAACCACGAAGAAGATGCACTACTGTTCTATTCACCACTTCTGTCTAACCATCAATTTGTGGATGGAAATTTGTGCTCTTTTTCAACTTGGTGTCCATGAGTTCCCATAAGATTGACCAAAATTTCCCAAGAAATCAAGAATCTCGATCATAAATAATGGATTTGGGCAGCCCAAAATGTACCCATACAAGTTGAAAAAATATTTGTGCCATTTGTTCAGCTGTAACCAGCTTCTTACAAGGCATTAAAATACACATTTTTCTTAAATTATCAACCACAACATAAAGATAATCATGATTCTTTTTAGACATAGGTAATCCTCCTACAAAGTCCATGGAAATGCTTCCCATGGATGAGAAGGAATTGGAAGTGGAGTATACAATACTAAGCTTTTGTTTCTAGTCTTACTTGTAGCACATAAATAACATCCTCTTACATATCATCATACACTTTCATTTATTTTAGGCCAATAGAAATACCTTTGCAGATTTTCCACCATCTTGTCTACATTGAAATGGTCAACAATAAGAGAAGAATGTGCTTCCCTTATGATGTTGACTCTTTCACCCTGTGGAATACATAGCTTGTCAAGATGATACAAAAGTTTATCATGCACATGGTAATCCAATTCCTCTACTTGGTTAGCTTGACACAAAGTTGTATATACATCTTTAAAATCAACATCTAAATGATATTGTTCAACATAGCTCTCATGCATGATAGAATTATTCTTAAGAATAACTGAAGCACTAATAATAGGCATGGAAATCATATCAACAACCTTTTTATAAATGTCTTTCTTATACCTTATCACCAAGTGGAATTGTTGCAAGAATCCCATCCATATGAAATGCCTTGCTTGTTGTAGCATAGTTTGTGATTGCAAGTATTGAAAAGGTTGATGATCAATGTGAATAATAGTTTCCTTTAACAACAAATAGTGTTTCCACTTTTTCACACTTTGCACCAATGCATACAATTCCTTGTCATATGTAGGATAATTAACTGTTGCACCATTAAAAGTTTCAGAATGAAAACATATGGGCTTACCATGTTGCAACAAGATTGCTCCCATGGCATAGTTACTTTCATCTATTTGTATTTCAAATGGCTTCCTTAAATTGGGAAGTGCAAGAACTGGATTTGAACTAATTCTCTCCTTCAATGCATGAAAAGTTTTTTGTTGCTTTCCTCCCCATTGGAAAACCTTCTTAATTATTTCCACAACATGTAATGGATCTGCAATTGAATAAAAATTAGAAATAAAATTTCTTCAATATTGGGATGCTCCCAAAAAGGTTCTAACCTCTGGTACATTGTTGGGCTTGGGCCAATCTAAAATGACTTTGACCTTTGACGGATCTATCTTCAATTTCCCCCCTCCAAAAATATGTCCCAAGAAAACTAATGATGTCTTTCCAAACTCACATTTAGACATCTTTAAAAACAAATTTTCTTTCTTCAAGACATATAAGACTTTTTTCACATGTATGACATGTTCTTCACGAGATTTTCTAAATATCATTATGTCATCCAAGTAGACAATTACACAATCATCAAGAAAAGGCCTTAACACACCATTCATAGCTCTCATGAATGTTGTTGGAGCATTACAAAGCCCAACTGGCATAACCATCCATTCATACAAACCTTGCTTTGTTTTGAAAGTTGTCTTCCATGTGTCTCCTTCAACAATACTAATCTAATGGTAACCACTCCTCAAGTCCAACTTAGTCAAATACACATCATCTTTCAATTGATCAAGAAAATCATCAATTCAAGGAAGAGGGTACTGGTTCTTTACCGTAATCTTGTTCAAGGCTCTGAAATCTACACACATGCACCATGTACCATCTTTCTTTGGTACTAAAACAATTGGTGACCCACATGGCGATGTTTTTGGCATGGTAATCCCTTTTTCAAGCAAATCTTGGATTTGTTTTTTGATTTCAACATTCTCCATGACTGACATCATGTACATGCCAATGTTTGGAAGAGGAAAATATTTTTGCAATTGGATCTCATGTTGGATACCTCTTTTAGGAGGAAATCCTTTGGGATCCTAAAACATCTCATCATACTTGTTAACAACCTCATACAAATAATATTTTAACTTTGCATCAAATCCTTGGAAAGATTCTTTCTCAACATTGTCTTTGGGTTTGATCATCAAGAGTACAAAGTTCTTACTAGCATTGACTAACCTCTTCATTTGTCTAGAATTCACAAGTGATAAATTCAACTTCTTGTTATGTGCTCTAACAATGTACTCAATTCCATCTTTAAAAAAATGATATTTTTTCTCATGATGATGAAAGATGGCTATCCTATCATATAAATATGGACTTTCCAAAACAATACCACAAATATCCAATGGAATGACATCAATATATACCTCATCTATAAAGTTTGCAATAATAACAAATCTTAGTTTACATCTTTTAGTCACATGCAATTTTTCATTGTCACATATCCAACCTAAAGGATATGGTTTAGGATGAGGAGTTGTTTCCAATTTTAGTTTCTTGACAGTGTCTTCAGAAATGGGGTTTTCTTGTGAACCAGTATCAAATAGAGTATCTATCTTGGTATGCTTTGAAATTGTAATGAACCCATCATTACAACTACAAGAGAAGCAAGGTGCACATTTTTTTTTGTGTTTCAGGAAGGAAGGCAAAAACAATTGTGACTCCACGCACTGGAACAAGAGCCGCTGGGTGGAACATGCGTAAAACAATAGAGAGAAAAGACTACCCGCCTGACACAAAATTAACTACGCCTACGAGATAAAGGACTACACCCACAATCCCGATGCTACGCTCTCGACGACCAGTGTCTGGAAACCATTACGGTGCAGCAACCCGAAACACGTTAAGGCATTACAACCAAGCACCATCATCGATACAAGAGAATATGCCCACAACAAGAAGCACTGACTTCGACCAAGTTATCCTTCGCCTCTATCCATTGGGGCACACAATGATCCCCTCACCAGGAATCATGTTGTCTTAAGGTGATAGTCACGACAACAATCGTCATGCAACAACAAAATGGGTCCTCAATACCCTCTAAAAACAATGCTCTAGGAGATCAAGCATTATCTGAACACCTGAATACTAACCCTAGAACCCAACGACACGTAAACAATACAACTTGGACAATCAAGCAACACCAAATCCTTGCTCAACCATTCAATCACACACCATAAATAAAATTATTAAGGTACATAACTTTTTAAAAGTGAAACTTGCAATAAAGGATAATGACAATAGCATTGATAAAGGGTAATACCAGATAATGGTTAACACCACTATTTATTTAAGTATACAGATAATAGTTAACATACCAATATACCATAACAAAAATCATTGAGAAAGGTTAAAACAGATATTGTACAGCCATATCTAAAGGTCAACCACTAAATTTAGAAATAACGAAAATGATCAATAAATAACCCAAAATTTGCAAATATGTAAGGTTAAAGGCATGGTTGTGTAAGTTAAAAAGATGAAAATAAAAATCTTTCATCAACATCGACAGTCATAGGAACAATTAATAACATACATACAGATAATAACAAGGCAATTAAAGTAGTCTACCATCAATGTCGTGGTTTAATTAATCATTTGCAGGCACATTAATTAGGGTAACACAGTCTTATTAAAGTTGTTGCATGCAGTTATTGCATGGATGGGATACATTGATGTCAAAAGTATTACAGTCACTGAATGATCTCTACCCAATAATTGTGGGTAGAGCACTATGAGTTCACTGTGTAACATGGAGAAAACGCAGGAAAAAAGGGTTGCTAAACCTTCATAAAATCACCGGGAGATTTAGTCGTCATACACGACCTCAAGAGGTTTAGTTGTTGTCCATTAAATATAAAAAAATTTCATCCAAGGTAACTTAAATTCACAAGCATTTAATTTTTAGGCTAGCAAAGGGTGCGAAGGTGCAGAGGCTAATTCACTGCCACCTCAAGATAAAAATGGTGCCGAGTGTTCCATAAGAAAGCGCATTCATCCAGCGGTTAAAAGTTGCCTCAAGGTTACGAAAATTCGGTGTAAATTGGAACACGTAGAGGGATAAATATATTCGATAGTAGGGTTTAAAACTGTTTTATTATATGTCCCAATCCCAACTCCCCATCATTCACTAAATGATATAGATCGCACACACATCCCCAACACTCCCCAGTCCACCATAGCTACATTTTGTTTTTACACGAAAATAAATATAATGGGTCTTTTAACCCAATTTCTAACTCTGATCAAGCCGCACCTGAATTTCATCATCAGGTCAACTATCCAAGTGTCGAAGACTGCCCATGGAGTCCTACTGGATCATTCAATGACAGGGAGGCTATCTTCGATCAAAGTTTAATTCTATAAATTAAGAATAAGTAATGAAGTTAGCAGTGTAAAGAAAATCGTCATAGACCATATAACCAAAAGATCGTTGTCAACAGTGTTTACTGTCCGTAATGTTAAATCGCTAGCTATATCTATGCACACTGAATATAAAATATGTCAATGATTATTATTTGTATAAATCAATATCAAACACAGAACTTAGTACCGCTATCTAGCATAGTGAAAAATCATTGACCCACTTATAATAAGTTTGCAGTCAAATATTACTGATAGAATCGCAGCCACATATGAGAATAACACTGCTGTCAATGAATACTATAAATCACTCTCATACCAATTTCACTGTCTCTTATTAATTCTATGTCTAACAATGACATGATGTTCATTAAAACAGAAATTTCTATGTAGCATGCCAGAAAAACACCTAGGAATAAAATCGTGGTGAACAATAGAATTTAAGGGGATTTGCTGAGTGAATTTATGGGTAGGATGCCGAGAATATCGAGAACTGAAAACGCAGAGATAAGTGGTTTTATTTCAGAGATATAAATTCACACGGGAAAATGTGGAGGGTAACCGTTTAGAAGAGATTCAATCAAGGAAGAAAAATCAGTCATAAGAAGCATAAGACCAATCGCTCAGCCATGAATCCATCAACGCAGAAAAATCCATCACAAGAAAGCGCAAAACCATCAATCAACCAAGAAAAATCAGAAGGGGTAGACGGTTGGCAGGAACATCCTTCGCTCATCATCAACACACATAAAAGAAGGGCATTGAGATCCATAGGCCTATTAACGCCGAAGTGACGACCGTAGATCGAGCTCCTGGTTGACTGCTCAGGTGTGGACTGATGAGCTACGGATGAAGGAAAAAATAAGCCACAAAAATTCCAATCAATAAACCACAGGACGATCAAGACATGCAGGGATCGAAGGCCATGGTAAATCAACATCAAGCTAAGGGCTATGGGGAAATTTAGTCATCAACTAGAATGCTAAGATAATCATTTTCCTTACCCAATTAAACATATAGAACTAAAATCAGAAATCCTACTAACACTCTACCATGCAGAATTAAAGGAAGTGTATCGTTGCCCAATTCACCCACTTTGAGTTGATGTCCTGTGTGCTCCATGCAACTCCCGCTTGCTAATTGATGAGACTTCACCGATACCTCCCAACCAATGTTAGGGGTACTCTTCTTCCCCAGTAGGCCCCCGAGCCGCAAAGGGGCCACACACACTAACCAAAGAATCAACTAGCTCCCAGCTCGCCTCGCAAGGCCGAGCTACCACTCCTAACCGAGATGGGTATCCCAACTCCCATAAGCTAAGTCAATCAAGTATAATTTCTGTAGCGTAACGTTACGCAAAAAAAAGAGGTCTCTCCTCCTCCTCCTCCCTCCTTTATATAGATTTTCTAACTTAGTTACTTTCCCAAAATCCTTTTTAATTTACTGTTCATTAATTTAATTCATAATAATCCTCCTTGTACATGTGTCACCCATCCCCTTCATTCCTCCAAAAAATAATTTATTTAATTAATTAATTACCCTTATTTCCCTCACCCACCTAGAGTCACTCCTAGAATTGCTCCTAGGTGTCCCCAAATTCTCTTACAGGTTTTAATGACTTTCCCCATTATTAATTTGCTAGTTCAGTTTAAATTAGAAAGTTCTTAAACGGTAGATACCTTACTAAGTTGGACTAACTGCTTTTTCCCTAGTGTTTCCCCTTTCTTTTATGGTTCCCTCTTTTTCCTAGTTTCCTAATTATTTTAGATTTCCCCTTTTTCCCTTTTTAATTAAACTCAAAAAGGCATGTGCATAAACTTACCCTTTTTCCCCGTTTTCCCCTTTTTTATATGAATTAAATTTTTAATTGGCATAATAAAGTAAAAAAATCATTTCCCCTTTTTAAGTTTTATCCCAAAATATTTTTATAAATTACTTTAATTGCTTACCCCCTTCTTGTCACAAAATTAATGAACATTATCTTTATTATTTATTTATTTATTATTTATATAGTTTATTTTTTTTATTGTATTTTTTTTATAAATAGGTAAAATTTTAAAACAAACAAAGTTTAGATGTAGACCTTATTTTCCTAGGTTCGGTGACCTTTTTTTAGGGAAAGATTTCAAATCTTCCTTAACACTTTATTGTCCTAAATCCATCTAGGTTTTTCCAATTATTAACTAACCACACGACGTGCCCTTAAGGATGCACTAGTTGCTCCAGGGGTTCCACTCACCTCTTTTTGTTTCTCTTGTGCGACATGCCCTTCAGGATGCACCACGTGCTCCAAGGGTGCCACTCACCTCTTTCCATTTTTCTTGCGCGACGTGCCCTTCAGGACACACCACGTGCTCCAAGGGAGCCACTTGCCTCTTGACTAACTTGGTAGACATCAAACCCCCTAGAGTCAATACTCCACTAGGCGATCTTGTGGGAGACTAAGGGACTCTCAAGAATAAGGCCCATGCCTTATTGCATGCCCCTTAGAATAATCTTGAGCGACTGTTGCAGTCGGCCCTTACGACATTGTGGGTCTCCTCGAATTAGGTAATCATTAACCTATAGTTCGAGCCATGGCAGGAGTGCTAGTAGGCTGTGGCAGGGCTGCTGTCCACACCTCTCCCTCAACATCTCTGGTAGTCATGTGTTACCCCTCTACTCCACATGTGAGTCTAGTCAGTAAGCTATCGTCAGTCTGCATCATCAACGAATCATGTCAGAATATATCCATAATTATATCATTTAATCAGATGCACTAATATCTCATATAAGATAATCAAACCCCAATAGTTCATTCCCCTAATCAATCCAGAGTCCAAGGGGTTCCATCGACGCCTTTACATCCTCGAGGTCCAAAATCCTGCACACTCAGTAAAACCGATTCAATAGCACCTATCTATGTCAATGCAACAAAACAACATGTCATCACCCATAACGCCTCATAATCAAAATCAAATGTTTAATAGTATAATAATCCAGATCACTTGGGAGCAAGTTTCCTCAAAGAATAAGTTTGCTCAGTGTGCGCAAGAGTGGGATGTTACAGAGATAACCCTTATGTGGAAAAGATATATTCTTTCTTTTTCATGTGGAGTTTCATTGAGGCTACTACATGAAGAAATAGTACTGGAAATAGAGTCCTTACCTTGAAAACTCATGGTTGTGATCTTATTTTCATCTCCAAAATTAGATCCTAAATCATTTTGTGTAGTTGCAACAGTCTTTGGTTTCCCTTTGTTGTTTAACTTTTTGGGTCTCTTTTTAGGATGACGTTTCTAATGGTGGTCTTCATCATGGCCTTCTTTTGAACAATTTTTACATGAGAGTTTTTCTCTCTCTTTCTTGACTGAAGCATTTTTCTTTCCTTTTCCTTTGAATTTCCCCTTTCCTTTGTCTCCATTATAAAATGGCTTCTTGCTGCCCTCTTGAGGAGCATTCTTCCCTCTTTCTTCTAAATGAGTTTCATGTATGAAAAATTCATCTATATTTGTAGGGTTAAACATAAGAATTGTGTGTTTCAAGTAGCTATGTAATCCTCCAATGTATTTGAGTAAAGTTTCTTGAGAAGATAAATCTATGCCCAAAACCAAAGCTCTTCTTCTAAATTCTCGAGTGTATCTTGGCACATTTTTTCCTTTAGCTTGTCTAAAGTTTTTCTAATCCATAATAGATTTCTGCATGTATGCTAATGGATAAAATTTCCTTTTAATCGCAACAACAAAATGATTCCAAGAGGATAAACTTTACCATGTTTCTTCATGTCCTCTTGAGTTTTGGATTTCCACCAAATGAGTGTTGCACCTTCCAATCTAAGAGAAGTAAGCCGAATCTTGGTTTCATCATCCTATATTCTTTGTATCCTACAATACTCTTCAATACGATGAATCCAATTATCCAATGTCTTAGCATTTAACTCTCCATTGTACATAGGCAATTCAAACTTAATATCAAGCTTAAGCAAAGGAGTTTGTGGAGGAGTTTTACCATGTTCTTTTGGAGATGGTTGTGAAAGGGTAGAAGAAGTGGAATATGGAGGTGAAGGATGTGGAGTGTCACCATTTCCTTCATTTACTTTTGGAGTCTTATCACCATTACCTTCCTTACCTCTTGGAGGATTTGAGCTTTTTCCTTGCAACCTTGCATTCCTCTCTTCATATTAAACATTCACCATTTTTGTCATATCAAAGAAGGCCTTTATAAAAGTTTATTCATCTGAAGTGAGGGTTTCATGACACTCCTCATGAGCCACACTTGGTGAATGTCTCCTTGCAACTTGAGGTGAATGAATTGTTCTCCTTCTTGAAAGTTGAGAACTTGTCTCCACAAGCTGTCCTTCTCCTCTTGTAATATTCAACCTTGTGAGCATCTGAAAAAAAGTTGCAAACAAATAAAACCTCCACCATAACCTATGCTATGATACCAACTTGATCTGAAATTGAAGGCTTGTACAATATGCAAGTGAAATTTTATGTGTCTTGGGAAATGGATAAATTTGCAAGAACATACATTTTTAAATGAGTTTTGGACTTAAAATTACAGAAATAACAGAGATAAACAACCATCAAATAACACACATAACACAACAAATGATAAAGGATTTCAACCCTCTCTTGGGCTACATATCTTGGTATAGCTTCCAATCGTCCTCTTTCATCAAGTGTTCAATATGTGAAAAACAACAATTTACAATGCACAAAGGGAAATATTAACAACTCCAATGGCTACAGAACTGTCCAAACCCCTCTCTAGGATTTTTCTGCACTTGATTTGGTCAAAAAACAAAGAAGTTATCTCTCCTGGAAGTTTTTCCTTCTCCTACAGCCAAATCTGTCTCCAAAATAAACACACTCTATCAAAACCTAGTTCTTACATCCTCAAACTTGGCTCTGCATGTGTTTCCAGATCGTCAACAAAATTGTCGTGTGATTAGCGTAATTGGCACCAACCCCCCGAAAATCCTAGTCGTGTGGGGTTACACGTCCAAGGGATGGGATAAACGCTCGCCTCCATCGACTGGCCCCAAAAATTTCCGCACTCCTGGTGATGTGGCTTGGTGTTGATGTAGAATGTGTCCACGGGATGATGCTAAGCCCCAACCCATTTACAGCCAAATGCACTACCATTTTAACTTAAATAATATTTTTTCCATTACATAGTAAGAAAAACCTCGTAGGCGGACTGGTGAGTCTATCCTGTGCACGTCCATTCATCCCGGAGGTCATGCGGTTGAACCTGGTGGAGTCCGACCCAAACTTTTAATGGTCAGTGGGGTGCCATGTTTCAACCTCCGATTGGGCCATGTGGCACCTTGCCATTGGTCCAACCCAACACCCACATACCCAATAACCTTCCACGCATCCTTGCCACATCAACACCATATGATTTGTACGACTATATGATCTTCACAATCAACTACCATGTCAACCTGTACGGACTGTACAGACTGTACAATTAGCAAAAATTTTGCGTGTTTATGAAAATAGACAAAACACCATAAATTTTCCATATAAACTCAGTTTGAGCCCGTTCAAGTTGCATTGGGATATGAGGACAAGATCTACATAATGAAACTATTTTCAACCAATTTCGAACACTTTGATTTTTGAGAATTTTTTGATCTCCTGGATCAACAACTGTCTTCTTTCTAGCCTACACCACCCAAAGACAATGAGCGCCCTTCATTGCCATGCATTCCCTCAGGATGTCCACTTCTTTACAAGGCCCTAGTGCACTTGGTCAAGAATATCCATGTTGGGACACTCAGGATTTGTATCCACGAACAAGGTTTAACACATGGCAATGCATCTTAGGCATGCAGGCACCAATTTATAGTTGTAATCCACTAGCAATCACTGCAGCCAACAAAACAATGGCTTCTTTCTTTTGCAAATTTTTCCCATGTCCCAACCAAGAATAAGTATGAATGAGAAAAAATGAATGAAGAACCCACAATGAATGGAGAACCCCCAAACAACCCGTAATAGGTGTTTATATAATTACATGAAATCAAGAACCACATGGCCTTCCCTCAAGAAGCTCATGTAACCACTTTTATCAACTAAAACCAAGATAGGTAAATAAGATATAATAAAAATACTTACCCCCTTTCCCCCCCTCTCTCATGTAATCATAGCCCCCTATATCTCTTTCCTTGTCTCTCTTGCAACAAGCGATGTATTTTTAATTAATAATGATCAAAATATTACTTTTTCTAGGGGCTTTGACCCCTTTTCAATTGTTTAGGCACTGTAGTATTTTATCAAATAAACAAAGTACATTTTTAATATGGGGACTCAAAACTGAGGTATTACAACATGAAATTTTCACAAGTGTTTTTTATCCTATTTTTTATTTTTTTTCTTGAATTTATTGGCCAAATTGTCAAATTTATGGGGTATTTGAATGATGGAGAGGAAGACAATATTTATAAACTAGGAAAGAAACAATATTTCAATGTGCTTGGTCATATTTTTGTTGGGACTCTGTGTATGTAGGATAAAACGGTTACAAATAGTTCTTTTGAACCTTGTTAATGAATCTGCATATACACGATAAAACAGTTACAAATAGTTCTTATGAACCTCGTTAATTTTCTAGGCCTCCTTTCCATTCAACCTACTATCCATGGGTTATAAGATATTGTGAGATATTAGGTGGTGATCACTAGAGGTTTCCTTATTGTTGGTGTGGCATATGTTATTGCATGAATGGAAGAGGAATTAGTAGAGGGCTTTGAGTAATGCACTATGCAACACAAAATAGTTTCTATCGATTGCAAATTCAACTCTTTATCTTTTCTCTATCATGAATTGATTTGTTTCCTACCAAAACATAAACATAACATAATAGAACCAACATGACAAACAAAAATAAACAAGGGGTAATAACACAAGATATAATTAGGGTTTCTACAAAATGATGAGAATGAAAAAAATGAAAAATATGGCATATAATGTTAACATTACATGCAATACTTTGATTCCATAAAAAAAATTAATTGTAGGTTTTTATTTTAAAATCATGCCTTGTGGCATATATTAATCTCTAACATTGTCACGAAAACCAAAAATAAATAGACAACCCAATAATTGAGTATATGATGTAGGTTTCTATAGAATCGTGAGAATGATAAAAAACAAATTGGACTTATATCTTGCTATAACATTGTCACGATGAGAATTACATCACTTATATATAATAATAATAATAATAATAATAATAATAAATTGTAGTCTCTTAGTAATCTAATGGGCATATTTGTTGATATAAACCCGGCATGATTGTCACACTATAAATTACATTAAAAAACACAATTTGTTTTAGGTTTATATTTTAGAAAAACATTTGCATTGGATTATGGATTTTGAGATAATAGGAAATGTTGTAGACATCTCAATAAATCTTCAGAAAAATCAAACTTGGGTTCTAGAATGAAAAAAATTTAAAAGATTTATGGGTTTTCCTTTAAAAATAAAAAGTTGGCAAGATCGTGATGACATGTAATACACAAAGATATGATATTCAAGTTTTTTTTGTTAAAAAAATGTACTTAGTAGGTGTATATCTCACTATAACACCAACATGACCTTCATGACATTAAAAAAAATCCTTGGAGGGAATATTTCTCCATATAAGACCAATATGACTATTATGATATGAATTACTTATAAAACAAAAAAATATGAGGTTTTACACATTTCACAGTATTATGGGTAATAAGCATATTTCTCTCTATAATGCTAGTGTGACAACCTTGACATGAATTAATTATAAAAAAAACACGTTGGGCTTTACACATTGCATAGGATTACGGTTAGCACATATATTTCTCACTATAATTCCCACATACCATGACATTAATTACTTAATAAAAAAACAATTTCTATTTTACACATTGTGTAGGATTTTTAGTAGCAGGTATATTTCTCATTGTTATGTCAACATTACTATTATGACATGACTTACATAATAATAATAATTATAATTAAATTTTACACTTTGCATGGGATTATGAGTTTTTAGTTGGGTGACCTACACTGTAGTTTTACAATTTTCATAACTTTATATGTTTTGAGTTAGACAATTGACATTCTAGTTCTACACTTATCACATGATTATGGGTGGGGTGGAAGTTCTACCAAAAACTATAATAGTGAAAGAACATCGAATATACCATTATACATAAAATATAAGGAATTTTGTCAAGTTTTAGTTATATTGTTTTCCCACAGACCAACAGTTAGATCCAAATGATTAAGGAAATGTAGAGTGCACCACTTCCTTTCATAAATCCATCAAGTGAACCATCATAAATGGAATACATAAATTTAAGAAAAATGCTAACAAGGTCTAAATAAAATCTACTAGTGTTATTCATATTCATGGATGGAATTGAGAGACCAAACCAAAGATGGAATGTGAAACTTATTTTGAGTAAATCCATATTAATTGGATAATATAATGAAATCCTAGATGTCATATACTAGCAAAGAGAAACTACTAGTAGGATCCATAGTGAAACTATCGGTAGGATTTGCATACAAAGATGGAATACAAAGACTTGACCAAGGATGAAATCTAGAGTTGCCTCAATAGCATACTAGATATGAATCCTCAAAGTACTACATTAGGATAGTGAAACTAATTGTATGACACAAAGAAAAAATACCTACGGGATTTGTATATAAGGATGGATTGTGAGGCCACACCAAGGATGGAATGCATAAATAATAGTGCGAAGGGAAAACTAAAGATAATTCAAAATCCAAATACTTGAAATGAATGACTAGACTTGAATTTCAATTTATTAAACACAACACCCAAATCATCTTACCCCACTAGCTTGGTTGGAAGTGCCACATAACCTGGTGATATGAAGGGATCATCTTGCACTACTTAGATGTTTCCACCTCCCATAGAAAATACCTCCGAGAACCAACTCATAGGTGTTAGAAAAAATCTAGTATTTACTAGGTGGGGGGCCAACATGATTGTGTGACAATGGACACCAGGTGACCAACCTAGCTATCATCCATCGAGGGTAAGTTTTTCATTTACCAATAATATATTATGGTGTATGATTTCACGTTACTATATATATATATATAAATTAATTAATTGAAATATTATATTTTTAGGATATCTACTTTTTTTCCCTCGTAAATATGGAAATGAAGGACAAAACTAATGTAGGTAACACACTCATAGATGTATATTCCCCATTGTTCCATTTCTGGTGATAGGTGGTATGCCACATGGTTCCTCACAGTTAGGGGGTTATGGCCTCATGAAGTTGGAAGCCCCGAAGACTGGGTAAGAAGCCCCTAAACTGTGACAAGTCTTAGTCAAGGGTTAAGTGGTTGTAACAAGAAACCCATAAAGAAAGGAAATAGGTTACTTATCAAAACTATAAATACACCTCAAGGAGTCGCTCATTAGAACATTCACACACACATTCTATTGAATATATCTAAGTGAATAAGTGATATGGTTTATCTTTTTATTGGAAAATTGAGGTTGAATCTGAGGTAGCAAGTATGAGGTTGCCAAGGAAGGTCAAAGGTGAAAGTCTTGGAGTTGCAACAAATATGAGTAACCCTAGTTTCTGAGATATCTACAAGTTATAGGTCAACATGGCACATATATACACATGATGTAGTGGAGGAAATCATAGATATCTGTGGATAGTAGAGGAGCAAGTCACAGAACTGTGAAAAGTCTTGTGAAGTGATGCTTGTACCAGGTTGTTGATGCCCAGGTTGGTTTACTCATTTCTTATCTAATACAGTAGAGTTTCTTCATGATCAATGGAATGCTTATGTGTTAGTTTTAAGGCTTATGCTTATGTTGTTATGGTACATGCTTGAGGCATGTCATGGTAGTGATTATGCATGATACACCTTGGTGATGGTATGATACATTATTAGAGACAAATCTTGGATACTTGACATATGGATTTTTGTATAGTATATGAGTGATATAGGACATGTTTGATGGTATCTCTTGGTACATAGTTTATGGATGTTGGCACATGCTTGAGGAACATGGTTTGAGGTACATTGTAGTTACATATTGATAGTTTTGAGGCATTGGTATATGTTTGAGGAATGTATTTAGTGCATGGTGTGAGGCATATTCTTGTTACATGTATGAGGTGCATGTCTTGGTGATGTTGGTACATGTTGAGGTACACCTTGGTGATGCTATGGTACATTGATTAGTAACACATCTTGACTATATTTGTATTGTGGCTATCTTGGTTATGATTGAGGTACTTCATTGATGATATCTTATTATATGGTACATGGTTGATGCATGAGACAATACATGGCTGATGGAATTGGTGTGGTGCATGGTTGATGCATAGTTTGGTACAGGTGTTGGTGCATTGTTGATTCACAATTTGGTATAGGTATTGGTGCATTGTTGATGTACATGATATGGTGATGGTTTTGGTATCCATGTGAGTGGATTTGGTTATAGTTGGTTGGTGATGGTATATATGTGACAATGGCAATGAAAATGATAGGTTGGATACAATGACATATTGATAGGTTATAGGTTGATGAGATAGTGGTAGTGATAGTGAAAGTGACACTAATAGTTTGGTCTACACTTATATTTCATGGAAAAAGGAAGGGGAAAGGAAAGGCAGTTGTAGCCTCCTTCCGGTTGGAGACAGAGAATCAAGTAGTTGGAGCTTCCTTCAGTTTGGAGCTTGAGAATCATGGGGTTGTAGCCTCCTTCTGGTTGGAGCCAGGGAATTGAGGGAGTTGTTGCTTCCTTCAGGTTGGAGCCTATAAATAGGGGGTCATTGCCTCCTTCCATTTATATCGGTAGAATTGGGAAGTTGGTGCTTCCAATAAATGTGTTGTTCTTGAGATTTACTCTAGGGTCATAGAATAATGCCAACCATCCAAAATTTAAGAGATTGTTTTTTCTAATGCTTTTCTACCTTCAGTGTTAAGATGAAAATTCAAATAACTTAATGATTATTAAACACAGAGGCAACATCTCTTTCTTTGATTTTTTATAAATATTGAAGAGATGAAAACTAGAAATGATTAAACAAAATTGTCAAATAAAGTAAGGTATCCAATGTTGATAAATATTACCTTATCCGCAATAGAAGAATCATGAAAAATCGGTCTTAAAAGTTGAATTGAAATGAGGAGATACACATAGATATAGGTCTTGTTTTACTCACAGTAATAACAGAGGAAAAGTTGTAGCTGAACAGACTTCCAATTTTATGGACCACAGTAGATGTATTACTAAATTGTAGTCCTTCAATCTTTAAGAACCATAGAGTGTAGAAAATAAGGTTATGACGAAAAAACAATCCACATAAAGCACATAACTCAAGGAAATGAAATGTATAATCTCTGTCTTCTATATAAAATTGGTATTAAGAAGTTCTCTTTTACATTCGACCAGAAGAAGCCTTGATTACATCTTTAATCTTCTTATTTATACAAAATAGTCTTAACCAAAAGTGGTTAGACTTTCCACATTATTCATTCTCAAAATAGAATAAAATCTAAACTAAATAGATATTACAAAGATTTATAACATTTTCCATTTTCTGGGATCTCCTTTGCTCGTTGGCTATTCATTTTTCCTTTACTTGCTTGTGGGTATAATTGTCTTTTGTTGATTCTTGTATTGTGCATGCAAATATCATAATGAAATAACGAACTTGGGGGGTTTAATATTTTCATTTAATTTAAAGGAAAAACATTTTCGTGTACTGCTGACAGATTTCTTTGAATTTTTACTGTCGCTTGTTGAGTGATTTGATGTTGTAGACTTTGTTTCACCAGAATATCTTTGAATATTTGCAAGTAGACATGATTGACTTTTAATATAGCATTTTTCATGTACTTTGTGTTTTTCTTTAGACTTTATTTTCTCTTCTCAATCTCAACTTTCCCAATAAAAGGATGAATATTACTGATACCAATTTCTTCCATTTCTGCATCTACAACTAAGAGAGCATTAAGACAAGATTCATTTGCTTCTTTAGATATCCTTTTACTTTCTTCAAGATTGTTCTCCCATTTTTTTAAGGTTATTTATCCTTTTGTATGCTCAATTTCTGAAAAAGGAACAACTCCTGGTAGATTGAGACTTTTCCTCCAACCTATAAGCTTTTGAAATTTGTATTTATCCATAATAGATTCCTTATCTTTATTATCAATACTCTGCAATGCACCATTGATTACCTGGTAATATTTTTGGATAGTATCCAAGATTTCCAATAATTTTTGTTAAACAACCTGCACTCTGGTGCAACCTTCCCCACTCCTCGGAGAATGATCGCTCTCACCAAGACCTTCTTCTTATCAGGCCGAAGAGCTACAGTGCCCTTTAGATCCCGTATCGGGACCTTGTGTCACCCACAGGATGCTCTATTGATCTCCTGACAATCTTCTTGGGAAATCGGGTTTCGCGTTATCGCGAAACTTGTGTACGAGGTTCTTGTGCTCCCCAAAACCCCGAAACCCGATGGGTCAAAGGGTCAACGCTTTCGTTCTTCTTGGGGATTTCCCTATCGGGAAATCGGCGCATGCGATGTCGCAGTTCACTGCCTCATGAATCCCCGAACCCCGAACTTCGATGGCACGTGCGCTATCTCCTCGGCACGTCACCTCCTCTCTCCAATCTATCGAGAATTGCGGGATCGCGATTTCACTAGTCGCAATTCCTTTGCATTTTAAAACCCCGAATGCCGAATCCTGACTCTCCGGGATCTAATGCCACCTGTCCCTATAATGATAGACGGCTCCGATTAAATCGGGAAATCGCTAATCACGATTTCAACAACTATGAAATTCTTGCCTCCGGGAAACCTGATATGCCAAATCCCGATGGCTCTTGATTCTTCCTTCCTGTGCCTAAGGACTAAATTCCTCGCCACTTCTCCCAGATATGACTGTCAGCGGGATTTCGTGAATCTATCCTGCGAACCCTAGCCGTTGATTCTCCTCCTTGGAGTTTTCTTCTGTTCCAAAGGTCCTTCCAGCTCGAACCTTCTCCTGAGTCCTTCTCCCAGGAATCACAAAGGAACTATCCCTCCTGAGCTTGTCAACTCTGGCTCCTTCAGGGACTTCACGCACATCTGCTCGTGCTCGACCTTCAACAACTCCCAAAGTGTTGAGTCCTTCAGATCCTGTGCACTTGCAGCCACAGTAATCCCTGTCTTCCTGTGCTCAGACTAGCTACTGAGACTTCAAAGCTAGCCTGCGCTTCTCTCTCACGGCTCTACCAACCCAAATCAACTTTTGGGTGAATGAGAATAAGGGTTTAACCGTCTAGCCTCATCAACGCACTCTATGCGGATGAATTCAACTGCACTCTATGCAAGAATCTCCTGGCTCAGACAGAGAAACAATTGAAACTCATTCTCTTCCCTCTAAGGCTTCAACTAAACTATGAAACCACATACACAGTATATCAAAGAAAATGTATAACAAAAGAAAACATCCATGAGCATAATATCAACACAAAGAGACAACACAAGCCATGAAACTGAATCAAAGTCTTTCTTCTATTAATTCAATCTGTACGTGGGTGTTCTCCACAAGTTCTCTGCTTTCTCTTCTCTTCTAAATGCTTCAATAATGTTACAATGTACAAAGGAGGGTGCCTATATTCCGTTTTCCCTCTCGAATTCTACAACTATCAAATCTACAATTAATTCCTATCTAACAACATTAAATCTATTAAATGCCTTCCTATCTACTAAGGATGAGAGCTTAAAGGCTCAAGGTCCCCTTTACATTACAAGTGCGCTTCTTTATGAATGACTTCATTAAAGAGCGGCGCAACAACCCCAAAGTATTTCAAAATTTGTAGGCGTTGTCCAGCTGTCTTTTCTGCTCAATGTGTTGTCTCGCTTGATGAGTGAGCGATGCTCCTGCATCACACTCCCTCCTTTATTTCTAATGCTTGTTTATTGAAGGCATAAATATCAATTACTATGCTTTCAATTGTGACTATTTGAGCTTGTAATTGATTTATGAATATATTTCTCTCTGACAGCATGTTCTTACTCAAGTGTTGATTCTGAAAACTTATCTTCAATTTATCCTCGAATTGATTGATCTGCTACTCAAAACCATGTTTGACTTGATTTAATTCAGAATTGATCTTTTCTCTAGCAGTGACTTCTATATGTTTCATATCATTATGCAACTGCTCAATCAAGATATTCTTCTGGTCAAGTGGTTTTCTTAATTAATCCACTAAACATAAGTTAGTTTTTGTAAATGCCCCTAGTGAGTCTACTACTTGCTTTGCAAACTCAGGATCACTTTGTCCCTCTCCATCATATACCATTCTTTGCATCTCTCTAATTACTCCCCCTTTCTGTTGAGATTCTCTTCATATAATATCTTTCCTTTTCTTTTTGAATAAGAAGTCTAATGAAGTCATATCTTCTGGTTCAATAGGTGTCAGTTCATCTATATTTATAACCTTTGAATAGGGAAAACCAGAAATTGTTTCTAGGGGAGTTAAGGATGGTATGGGGATGGCAAGTGCAGTGGATTCCCCTTGATTTGTGATATCTTTTATAGGAATTTCAATGTTTTTCAATAACCGAGGAAAACTGTTCCCATGTTTCATGAAATCTTCGAATAATGCTAATGATTCCTGATTATTTTTACCTAGTATTGATATATTTGTAATCATTATTTCCGTGGGAAATATTTCTAGTGTCTTTTCCACTTCTTTAGTTTTGACCTCATGCAAGTCATTTTTCTTGGGATTTGATGATGATAGTTGTGAAGTGGACTAAGACTTTGTTGTACCTACAAGATCTTAGGTAAAATGATCCTTCTGTGCTTTTGGAATCTGAGAAAACCTGATTGTTGTTCTTCAATAAGACTTTCAAATATGGATATGACCTCATAATATGATCTAACTCCTCTGAAAACTTCATCATAAGGTGAATTTTCATGGATGTATTTATTCATGTTAAACTGAGCCAAATTATTTTATACCACCCTATGTGGATCATGCCTCTTAATTCCAATGTCAGCCAATTTGAGGCTAAGGATTTGAACTTAGCATGTCAAAAATATGATAATCAGAATATACCAACCTGTATGGGAAAAGTTAGCCAAACCCCTTTCTGTGAAAATTTTAGTTATTTAGTGATGCCTGTTGAAACTGTCTGATAGGATACTTCTATGAAAACAAGTTTGTCTTGTAGAAATCTGGGCAGAGCATGTGGATATGCAAAACAACCAATGAATCTAATATAAGAAAAACTTTCTTCAATGTACTAGTCTACAATAGCACCCAAATTCCCAATAATTTGTTTTGAAATTCTAGGAGGAGGTTGACTAGAAATAGCTTCATGGATTGGAATGACCACATTTTGAAAAATCTCATAAAAATAATCCTTTTCATTTTCCTCCCATAATTTGGAATGATAGAAGTGTATAGGTTCAATGACGGTTTGAGTCCAACTCCAATTCATAAGAGGAAATGGGGTTTCGAAACATATTCCATCCATAATATATGCAAACATATAGAAAGGAGCATGATCTCCTTTGGATTTCTGGGCTATGTAATCCTCTATTTGTTTGGCTAGGTTATCCAACAACATTTTACCCCAATCAAAAGTATAACCCTATGCTACTTCATGGATTCACTACTACATTGGGCGCAAATTACGATGAAATATTACGACGGTTTAGAATTTCGTCGTATTTTTTTTTGTACTAAATATACTTTTTTTTTTCGGGGTCCAAATGTTGGTCTCTCTAGCGACCAACATTCCAGGTTGGTCATTTTAACGAAGAACTTTGGTCACTCTAGTGACTAACCACCATTTAGTCGCTCTAGCGACCAACAATGGCACGTCTGAGAATCAAATGATCATTTGCGGAAAATCAATCATATATATATCCTAGTTACAAAAAATTTGCTATAGTTACGACAATCATTTTCTATAGTTGTGAAAATCGTTTGGGTGTTCTAATGCAATGGTGTTCTGGTTTTTTATGAAATCTTGATTTCAATTCTCTTTCCAGAAGAGAAACATTTAATTGATCAGACTCTACATAGCTGAGATTTTGAAGGTCAATACTTGAAAAATTTCTGTGTGATTTAATAATTTGGTGCTATTGAACTATTTTATTGTTTATTTTCACTCCTTATAAGGGTTTAGAGGAAGAGGTTATATGTGCTAGTTATGGATAAAAAATATATGTGTTAAGTGTTAATGGTACTACATACAAATATTTAGGGGTTATAGGGGATAATTCTTAGGGGTTATATATGCTAGGGTTTTAGTATTTAAGTGATGAAGACGTTATAGGTATTTGGAAATAATGGGTTATAACTATTAAAAGTTAAATGAATTATAAACTAGATGAGGTGTTATGGGTTATAAATATTATAAAGAGTAGAGATTAATGGTTAAGTGCTTACATGAGTTATGGTTAGGGAGGTTAGGGGTGATATTAGTTAAAGGACTTAAAGAGTATACATGTTTGGACTTATAGGGGTTACAGTTGTTAATAATTAGGTGATACATGTGTAATGGGTTATATGGGTGAGGGGTTAGATGTCATGGCAGTAAGGGTTTAGTGTTTTACGAATATGGATTATATGGATTTAGTGTTTTACAAATAGGGTAATATTGGTAAGGGATAAAGGGGTTAGGGTTTTAAGTGTTAGGAGTTATGAGTTATAAGGATTAATGGTTATAAGAACTATTCGTTATGGCTTGGAAGGGATCAATGTTAGGTTTAATAAAGTTTAATGGTTACAATGGTTATAAGGTTTATGGTTTATAAGTTCATGTATTACGAGTTAGAGATGACAACTTATAGAATTAACAAAGATGTGTTATCATATTAAAGAGGATATATGAGCTATATGTGTTAAGACCTAGG
>ML780289.1:1079299-1096030 GCA_009831015.1 Picea engelmannii | reverse complement strand
GGGATTAATTGATGATAAGGCTTAGGATTTATCAATATCATTAATGGTTATAATGTTTATTTTAAGGGTTATACTAGTCATTGAGGGTGAGAAAGTTAAATGGATTAGATGTTATAGGTTAGATATCATGACATATTATATTTATTATGGGTTATAATGTTATGGAATAGGGATTATAGAGGTTAAGAATCATGTCTTAAATGGGTGAAATTTATGTGTATTAGGTGTTATGAGTTATAAGTCTTAGAAATTAAGGGTTAAATATAAAAGATGTAAGTTTTGGCATTGTCTAAACATTCAACTTTTTGAACTTTTTCATCGGAATATGATGAAATAGATCTTGGTGAAATCCTGATGCAGGAGCATCGCCAGCAACAAGCAAGCGCGGAGGCGGAAGACAACTGGGATGAGCGCCATCACATTTCAGCATGTTGCAAAAGTGTTTTGGAATGTTTTTGAAATAAATGCGCAGATATTAAATGTAATAGTTAAGAGGAAGCACACTTGCATATTGTAAACAGATCATGAGTGATTTTCTCTCATCTATAGTAGGTAGAGGCATTTATGCATAGTAAATGAAAGTAGGTAGTTTTAAATTCCAGATTAGACAGTTTAGGAGCATAGGAGGGAAAACCAACTATAGACACCCTCACCTTTGTATCATACTAACATTAGAAGCATTGTATCATTAAGCACATTAGCATAGAGAAGAGGAGAGTTGTAGCAGAGAGTTGAAAAAAAGAACCCATGTACAGAAGTTCTCAATTAATATATGCAGCCTTGATTCAGATTCATGGTGTTATGATGTTTTCTGTGTATACATGCTGAATGGTATGCTTATGGGTGTTTATTCTCTCTGTTATGCATTTTCTTTAATATTGTGTGAATGTATGATTTCATGTTGAATGTTTGAAGTCTGAGAGAGAGAGAGAATGAGTTTCAATTGTTTATCTTCCTAAGTGAGAAGTTCCTGCAAGGAGTGTAGTGAAATTGTCCGCAAGGAGTACGTTGACAGAGGTCCAGAGATTATCTTTGAAAGCTCAGGAGAGATACCATTGTTCCCATTCCTGCAGAAGTGTAGGGGAAGCGCAGAAGTTGTGCAAGATGTGTGCAGGCTAGTTGAAATCTCATAAATTATCAACCAAGGGAAGAGTTGAAGGACTGCTATTGCAGGAGAGTGCATAGAGTCGAGAGAATCAAATACTTAGAAGTATTTGAGGTATTTCCGCAAGGAGTGCGCACAGGAGTCTTATTGAAGACTCAAGATTTCAAGAAAATCTCAGGAGGGTTAGTGCCTTTGAGATAATCAAAGGGGAGATGAAGCAAAGTCACTTTGTAGGAATCAAGTCCAGGTGAAGGAACCTTGGTTTATTTCGCAGGAGTTATCAAAGAGCAATGAGCTGTTGGAATTCTCTATGGAGAATCCCCAAAACAACGAGGATTGTAGGATCTAGAGAAGTCGCAGGGTGGTTAAAGGTGAGCAAGCTTTCCACTCTAGGATCTAGAATCAACATGGACCATTGATCATGATTTTCACCAGCTGTCAGATCATTTTGGTATTTCAGGAGCCGGGAGATGGAGGAGACAACAGTTTGGGAGCGAAAGTCTCGAAAACCCGAAAGAGTGACAAGTGGCAGGAGTCTATGTCAGAGACAGGAAGTGGTTGAGTGGACAGGTGGCATGTCCTCGTCAAAAAGGCGGAGTCGATCCTTGTTGACTATTTCAGGGTTCAGAGGTTAGAGTGTTGGGAGATTTGCATCTGGATTCACGAAATTGTGAAGTCCAAAATCTCAGTGAAGTGAGAAGTCTATTGTGGGGCCAGCCTTTGTGGAACGTGTCGAGAGTCGATATTTCGACATTTTCAAGGACAATGGATTGGGTTCTTTTGTCCCGAGATTCCCAAAATTGCGAAACGCGATAAGAATTTTGGCGAATCGGTATTTCGAGTTTCGACAATTGAAGGGTCGAGAAACTTGGAAGGAGAAGTCATGAAGTCACGAAATCCGAAGTTCCAAAATCGTGAAGGTGTGATCATATTTTTTGATCGCAAGATTTGAGTTGGTGCCTAGTGTTTGCTCAAGCGGGCTAAACCCTTAAGGACCTGTGGGTACACTGTGGTGTATGAAGGGTATTCCTGAGGGGAAACCAACGAGTCAATCAGGCTTAAAGGGAAGATTAGAATGATCCTGCATGGACCTTGGACCTGAGGGTTTGGGGGTTTGCGTCAAGTTTGGTATCAGAGCACAAAAAAAGTTCTTTGTTTTCTGTAGCAAAGGAAGGAAGAATATTTCTCATCCATGCTGCTAAGAAGAAGAGACAGACCAATGCCTGATCCAACAGTGGAAAGAAAAATGTGTGAACTGCGTGTCAGGCTTGATGCCATGGAGACATCACAAAGGCACACAATTGACATTGGGTATATCAGTGAGGCTGACAGTGAAAATGAAGCTGGACATGGAGAAGAAGTCACAATCGAAGATGCTATAGACGAACTCCTATTCAAGGCTATCACAAGGATAGTTGCCAGGGAAAAAATGGAGATTCCCATGTATGAGGGAAACCTGGATGTTGAAGAGCTTCTATATGGGATTAGATCTCTGGATAAATACTTCGACTATGAGGATGTTGAGGAATATAGAAAAGTCAAACATGTTGTCACTAGACTTAAAGGGCATGCAACATTATGGTGGGATGAACTACAGGCTGACAGACACTGCAAAGGCAAGAATAAAATTAAAACTTGGGATAGAATGGTTGTGAAGATGAAGGAAAAATTCATCCCCAAGGATTATCAAATCACTCTATTTCGGAGGATGCATAACTTGAGACAGAAGCTGATGACAATGAAAGAATACACTGAAGAATTCTACAAACTAAACATCAGAGCAATTCATAGGGAAAGCGATAATGAAAAGGTTGTCAGATACATGAATGGTCTGAGGTATGGAATCCAAGATGAGATGAGCATGATGATCATTTGGATAGTATAATATTTTTATCAGATGTCTCTGAAGGCTGAAGAAAAGCTGAGCTGAAAGCAAGGTCAAAGAGGCCGAGGCAAAAGTCAATCCAGAGGTAAAACAATTTCCCAAGATAGAACTCAGAAACCTCAGGAAGAGGGAAGGAAACCTCAAAATCAACATGAGAGAGGAGGAAGCTCACAGAGAGGAAAATATGCTAATAGAAATACTTTTCCTCGTACTAGAGGAAGAAGAAGAGGAAGAGGCAGAGGTGGAGAAATAAAATGCTTTACCTGTGGAAAAAATGGACACAAATCCTATGAATGTCTAGATAAAAAGAAAGAAGGAGGTGAAAATCACATTGCTAAAGCACAAGGATGGAATGTTGAGGCAGAAGATGCTGAGGGTGGAAGATCACTAATGATGAGGAAATTTCTCTTGAAGCCAGAGAAGGAGGCAGAAAACCCAACCCAAAGGAATAGACTTTTTCGGACTGCTTGCAAGACCAAAGACTGGGTATGCAAGGTAACCGTGGACAATGGTAGCACAAACAATCTCATTTCTATAGAGATGGTAGAAAATATGGAGCTGGAGACTATTGAACATCCAATCCCATACAAAGTTTCATGGCTACAAAAAGGACATCAAGTAAATGTCACTAAACAATGTTTAGTTGAATTTAAAATAGGGGGATATAAGGATGAAATACATAGTGTGATGTCATTCCCATGGATGTTTGTCATCTATTGCTGGGTAGACCATGGAAATATTATAGGAATGTGATTCATGATGGGAGAAAGAACATATACACCCTGGAGAAGAATGGGAGAACTCACATGTTGTTGCCGATTAAGGATAAAGAAATGAAAATAGAGGTGAGCAACACTGTACTTCTCATGAGTGGGAAGGAACTTCTTAAAAATGTCAAGAAGAAGGAAGACAGACAATTTATTGTGGTCAGGAAGCCTAGAATTGTGTTGACCAGTACAAGAGTGTATGATTTACCAGAGGAAATCCAGAAGTTACTTGAAGAGTTTGCTGACATAGTAGTGGACGAACTACCTCGTTCGTTGCCACCGATCAGAAGTATAAGTCATCATATCGATCTTATACCTGGAGCTAGTTTACCAAACAAAGTAGCATACAGATTGATGCCGCAAGAGAATGAAGAGGTCAAGAGACAAGTCCAGTACTTAATGGATAAAGGATTGACTAGGGAAAGCTTGAGTCCATGCGTTGTTCCAATAGTGCTCAGCCCAAAGAAATATGGAGGCTGGAGAATGTGTACAGACTCGAGGGCAACCAATAAGATTACCATCAGATATAGATTTCCTTTGCCAAGGATGGATGATTTGATGGATTGCTTAAGTGGAGCAAGATTCTTTTCAAAGATTGATTTGAAAAGTGGATATCATCATATTCGAATGAGAGAAGGTGATGAATGGAAAACAACATTCAAGACGAATGAAGGGCTATATGAATGGCTTGTTATGACATTTGGCTTAACAAATGCACCTAGTACTTTCATGAGGCTGATAAATGAAGTCCTGAAGGATTTCATAGGAAAATTCATCATCGTATATCTTGATGATATATTGATTTTCAGCAAAACAGAGGCAGAACACTTGAAGCATTTAGCGACATTAATGAGGAGATTACAACAAGAGAAATTGCTGATAAATATGAATAAATTGAAATTTATGAGGACATAAATCATTTATTTGGGTTTCGTTATCTCTGCAAATGAGTTGAAGATGGATCCGGAAAAGGTGAATCCAATTAAGAATTGGCCATCGCCGAAAAGTGTATTTGAGGTTCGAAGCTTCCATGGATTAGCTAATTTCTATAGGAAATTCATCCGAAATTTTAGTGGAATTAGTGTACCGATGATGGACACGGTGAATAAAAGACACAAATCTTTTCATTGGATATAAGAAGCAAAGAAAAGTTTCAACTTGATGAAGAGGATTATTGAACAACCGATTCTGGTGTTGCCAGATTTCAGCAAGACATTCCAAGTCAAGTGTGACGCGAGTGGATTTACAATTGGAGCAGTCTTGAGCCAAGACGATAGGCCGATCACATACTTCAGTGAGAAACTGAATGAAGCAAAGGTTAAGTACTCCACATACGACAAGGAATTTTATGCAGTCATACAAGAGATGAAAAAATGGAGACATTATTTGGTTCCTAAAGAGATTGTTTTATACAGTGACAATCATGCTTTGGAATTTGTGACTCAATAGGACAAGTTGAACCAGAAGCATTCTAAATGGGTTGAATACATGCATAATTTTACTTTTGTAACTAAGCATATTTCTAGAACTGCTAACAAAGTTGTTAATGCTTTGAGCAAGAAATGTTTGCTAATGCAAGAATTCAGGGTCAAAACTTTGGGTTTTGATAACCTCAAAGAAATGTACAGAGACTATCCAGATTTTAAGGAAGCGTATGAGGCATCTGAGAATCCAATTCTCAGAGACAGAAGCCAGTGGACCGAATATATGATCCAAGGCAGATTATTATTCAGGGGCAATCAATTATGTATTCCAAAATGCTCCATGAGGGAGAATCTGCTGAAAGAAAAACACAGTGGAGGATTGGCCAGACACTTCGGTCATGATAAGACGTTTTCAAAATTGAATGGCTCATATTTTTTACTAGGGATGAGGACAGATGTCAAAATATTTGTGGACAGATGTAGAATTCATCAGCACAAAAAAGGAAAAAGGCAGAACGCAGGGTTAAAACAACCACTACCCATACCTGAGAGGCCATGGGATGCCGTAAGCATGGATTTTATATTGGGGTTGCCGAGAATGCAAAAGAGGATTTGATTCAATCTTTGTGGTGGTAGATAGATTTTCAAAGATGGCAAATTTCATACCATGCCATAAAACCAGCGACACAACACATATTTTGAACCTGTTTTTCAAAGAAGTTGTCAGACTTCACGGCTTGCCAAGGAGTATTATGTCTGATCGGGATACTAAGTTTGTTGGACATTTCTGGAGGACTTTATGGAAGAAGATGGGGAAAAATTTGTCATTTAGCTCAGCTTATCATCCTTAGACAGATGGGAAAATGGAAGTTGTGAACAAAAGCTTAGGATATTTGTTGAGGAGCCTAGTGACTGAACACCACAATCAGTGGGATCATATTCTGCCACAATCGGAATTTGCTTATAATGATTTGATCAATAGAAGAACAGGGCAGAGTCCATTCCAAATTGTATATGGAATGCAGCCAAGGGGAGTTTCTGAATTGAAAGATTTAGAACAGAATGAATTTAGGAGTGCTAGTGCAAAGGATTTTGCAGAAGCAATGAAGGAGCTTCATAGTCGAGTTAAGGAGTGATTGCAAAGTTCAAACCAGGAATATAAGCGCAAAGCAAATCAACACAGGTGAGAAATTCAATTTGAAGTTGGTGATCTGGTTCTTGCACACCTGAGGAAGGAGAGGTTCCCAAGGGGGACATATAACAAACTGAAAATGAAAACGATTGGACCATGCAGAGTCATGAAGAAATTTGGGGCTAATGCACATGAGATCGAATTACCCGATGGATCGAAATTTCACCAATATTCAACATCTCAGATTTGTACCCTTACAAAGCTGGAGAAGCAGGAGCATAGAATGAACAGACAGAGGTTCAGTGGACTAAACAAATTCCTGTAGCTGAAAAGCCACAGATGGAAAGTATACTTGACAAGAGAGTCAGCAAGAGGACCAGGAGAAAAGAGTATTTTGAATACTTGGTCAAATGGAAGGGACATCCAGTTGAAGATGCCAGCTGAGAAAATGAAGCAGAAATTCAGAAGCATGGACAGACCGTGCAAGATATCATGAACATGCACCCATGAAAATTTTCAAGAGAGGGAGTATGATGCAGGAGCATCGGAAGCAGCAAGTGAGCGCAGAGGTGAAAGACAGCTGGGATGAGCGCCAGTACATTTTAGCACGTTGCAAAAGTGTTTTGGAATGTTTTTGAAATAAATGCCCAGATATTAAATGTAATAGTTAAGAGGAAGCGCACTTGCATATTGTAAATAGATCATGAGTGATTTTCTCTCATCTGTAGTAGGTAGAGGCATTTATGCATAGTAAATGAAAGTAGGCAGTTTTAAATTCCAGATTGGACAGTTTAGGAGCATAGGAGGGAAAACTGACTATAGACACCCTCACCTTTGTATCATAGCAACATTAGAATCATTGTATCATTAAGCACATTAGCATAGAGAAGAGGAGAGTTTTAGCAGAGAGTTGAAAAGAAGAACCCATGTACAAAAGTTCTGAATTAATATATGAAGCCTTGATTCAGATTCATGGTGTTATGATGTTTTCTGTGTATACATGCTGAATGGTATGCTTATGGGTGTTTATTCTCTCTGTTATGCATTTTCTTTAATATTGTGTGAATGTATGATTTCATGTTGAATGTTTGAAGTCTGAGAGAGAGAGAGAATGAGTTTCAATTGTTTCTCTTCCTGAGTGAGAAGTTCCTGCAAGGGGTGCAGTGAAATCATCCACAAGGAGTGCATTGACAGAGGTCCAGAGTTTATGTTTGAAAGCTTAGGAGAGATACTGTTTTTCTCATTCCCATATAAGTGCAGGGGAAGCACAAAAGTCGTGCAAGGTGTGCGCAGGCTGGTTGAAAGATCGAAACTTATCAACCAAGGTAAGATTTGAAGGATTGTTGTTGCAGGAGAGTGCACAGAGTTGAGAGAATCAAATACTTAGAAGTATTTGAGGTATTCCCGCAAGGGGTGCACGCAGGATTCTCCTTGAAGACTCAAGATTTCAAGAAAGGCTCAGGAGGGTTAGTGCCTTTGAGATAATCAAAGGGGAGATGAAGCGAATTCGCTTTGCAAGAATCAATTCCAAGAAAAGGAACCTTGTTTTATTTCGCAAGAGTTATCAAAGAGCAATGAGTGGTCGAAATTCTCTATGGAGAATCCCTGAAACAGCGAGGACTGTAGAATCTAGAGAAGTTGCAGGGTGGTTAAAGGTGAGAAAGCTTTCCACTCTAGGATCCAGTATCAATGTGGACCGTTGATCATGATTTACACCAGCCATCGGATCATTTCGGCATTTCGGGAGTCGGGAGATGGAGGAGACAGCACTTTGGGAGCGATAGTCTCGAAAACCCCAAAGAGTGAAAAGTGGTAGGAGTCTACATTAGAGACAGGAAGTGGTTGAGTGGATAGGTGGCATGTCCTTGTAAAAAAGGTGGAGTCAATCCTTGTTGACTATTTCGGGGTTCGGAGGTTAGAGAGTTGGGAGCTTTGCATCTGGATTCGCGAAATCGTGAAGTCCGAAATCCTGATGAAGTGAGAAGTCCGTTGTGGGACCAGCCTTTGCGAAACATGTCGAGGGTCGGTATTTTGACATTTTCAAGGACAAGGGATTGGGGTCTTTTCTCCTGAGATTCTCAAAATTGCGAAACACAATAAGAATTTCGGCAAATCAGTATTTCAGGTTTTGACAATTGATGGGTCAAGAAACTCAGAAGGAGAAGTCGCGAAGTCATGAAATCCAAAGTTTCGAAATCATGAAAGGTGTGATCATATTGTTTGATCGGAAGATTTGAGTTGGTGCCTAGTGTTTTCTCAAGTAGGCTCAACCCATAAGGACCTGTGGATACACTGTGGTGTATGAAGGGTATTTCCCAAGGGGAAACCAACGAGTCAATCAGGCTCAAAGGGCAGATTAGAATGATCCTGCGCGGACCTTGGACCTGAGGGTTTGGGGGTCTGCATCAAATCCCCATATTTGGTTGTTTAAATTTCATTTTTGAATGCATAAATAGATTCAACACCATGAAAAACCTTTAGGGCACTTGAATTATATAGAGTCAATCAATCAAATATTGAGTTCCAACAAATTTTGGTCAAATTTCAATAAAACAAAATAAAAAAATATGCCCATAAAAACTCCAAAAAGTTGAATGTTTAGACTACACGATAATTTTTAGGGGTTATGGATTAATTGTCATAAGGGTTAGGGTTTCTAGGGAGTTAAGGTTATATTAGGGGTTAATAATTTAAGGGTTTATAGGTGATAGGGGTTATATGCATTAGGTGTTAGTAGTTACATATAGGGTTATGAGGGATAATGACTATGGAAATAAGGGTTAGGGGTGATCCACCTCCTCTTATTAATGTTTCATGCTTTTAGGTTTCATGCTTTGTCCCTTAATTTTTCTTAACATGCTGTATAATTTTCATTACAAATATCTAAAAATATACCAAATTATTTGAATAGATTTGTATATTGTACTTATAATGTTTCAATGGATTTGATGTAATAGGTAATTACAATGTCAACTCCAGACGAGAAAAGAGAGCTTGTTATGTTAAAGCGACACATGGTGATTCATGGTGATGGGAAATGTTATTGCCCTTGTTGTGAATGCAGGGGTTTTAATGGAAGAAGACTACCTTTAAAATTAGTTGAAAAACATTGTAGGGAGAATGGGCACGTTGAAGGGGGAAATGAATATCGTCCCATGGTAATTAATTAGTTATTATAGATCTTTAAGGGTATTATACATTGATTGCTTTTTTTTTTTAATTTATCTTTCAAAATAATATTTGTGATATACTCTAACTGCATTTTATTGCTTCCATTGTTTTTATTAAAGAAAAATCATCCTAAGAATGTGATGTTGCCTAGCAGGATACATTTTCATAGAGATAATACTAAAGAACAAGCTGAACTTAATCATGTGGATAATGGTGATCACATTATTCCTATGGAAAATGATTATATTAATAATATAGTTGATGATGATGAGACAAATAGATTGATCCAAGACATTTATAATCCTCCAATGGATGATGATGTCAACATGGAGGAGGATAAATTGCAGGATGATAATGATGACAGTGATGAGGACAATGATGATGAATATATTTTTGATAAACCTATCCTTCAAAATGCCACTGAATCCCTGTATGAAGGCACAAAAAAAAGTGTTCTCTCTGCTGTAATGTTGTTGGTCAAATTGAAGGTATCAAATGGTTTTTCAAACACATGTATGACATAGATCCTAAGGTAAGAAACATAATTTTACAGTTTTATGCAATTTTCAACTTTTATTTTATTTTATTTTCAGTGTCAATTGATGTCTAAATTAAGGATGCAATATTTATAATGATTAATATAATTTTCATTATTGATTTTTTTTTTTTGTATATTGTTGTTGTAGGTTGATAGGTGAATATTTCTTACCATCACCAAATAAGTTACCTTGCGCATACCGAGAATTATCAGCCATTCTAAAAGAAATTGGAATGGAATATCAGGTTATTGATGCATGCCCCAATGATCACATAATATATTATGGACAATATGCATCTGAATCGAATTGCCCACAATGTCATATCAGTAGATATCGAACTGATTAGTTAACAAAAAAGGTTCCTCACAAGGTTCTTTGTTATATTCCCATAATTCCACGCCTGCAACGACTATTTAGATGTTGTAACATAGCAGAGTTTATGGATTACCATGCATGGAATAGAAGTGAAGATGATGTTCTTCGAATGCCTGCAGATGGTTCTTTATATAAAAATATTGAAGAAAGATGGCCATTTTTTAAAGAAGAACCTCGTAATGTTAGGATTTCATTGGCAGCTGATGGTGTAAATCCATTTGGTGAGCTGAGGTCTATCTACTCAGTGTGGCTTGTTTTTGTTATAAACAATAACCTTCCTCCTTGGATGTCAATAAAGAGAGAGCACACAATGTTGCCCCTGTTTAGTAGAGAATGAACTATTCTCGAAACCAAGAGAAGCTCATGAAAAACACAGTTGAGTTGATTTAAAGAACATAGCCCGAAAGCCAAGTTCTATTTCCAACTTCCTATGCCTTGAGCTAGTACCTACACACAAAGACAAACAAGGTTAGGTATTCTTGGAATTTTGGCAAAAAGGTATAAAGGGATTTTTTCATGGCCATCATAAATTCTTCATGTAAAACATAAACCCCAATTTAGTGGAGTATTCTATTTGTTCCCAGTGAATAGGTATGCTCATTAGGCGAGAAGTGACCTGTGAATGGGGCCAACAGTGGCCTGTGAATGGGGCCACCGTTGAAATTTTTTCAAGTTGTTTCTGAATGCATTGAAATTTGACATGGATAGACTATTTTCATGCCTTAACGATATGGGAGGGTTTATGGACATAAACCCTAATTTATCATCATGTAAAACATAACCCCTAATTTAGTGGAGTATTCGATTTGTTCCCAGTCATTTAGTGCCTACCTATCATGGGTTGGTCTAGTTAACACCTCTTTTTTTCCATTTGGTGCCCATGCTGACCCTTTCTTTTATAATTTCGAAGAGCCCCATTAGCCCCACCATGAATTTCATTTCAAAATACATGAAATGTCAATGAGAGGTGATCTGGTCATGGTGTGTAGGAATAGGCCTAGCACCTTCAAAATTATCATTCTCCAAATATCTTATTATACAAATTTTACAAGGAAATTGTACTAGGACTAGACACGATGACATTTAAACCTCTTTGCCCCATTTGACCCTCTTTGCCTCATTTGTTGCAACACCCAAAAGGCTCATTTCCATTACATCCAAGGAACATGGCAATTAAAAATGTGCATGTGTTTTTATTACATATATTCATAACTTTGCAAAAGTTCCATCATCGTTAGCATTAAGACCTATGTTTCATAAGGAAAACTGTAACACTAAAACCTATTTTTCTCTCTTGGTCATATTCAAGGCCCCTAAGCCCATACGTTTTGTGCAAAACTAGCTAATGGCACTCAAAATACCACTTGGGAGTCAAAGACCCCATAGAGAGGGTGTGTCATGGTCATAGGCCTTGTTCACAATTCTTAAGGCCTTAGTAGTTCATTTTCTTGAGTAAGACCCTTTTTTCCCTTTTCAATTGTGGTTTAGGCCTCTAGGTCCATCACTAATGCCTAAAACCAATTAATGGCGACCATATCCCACTTAGAGGCCATATATACCATAAAAAAGGTCCTAGGTGATGTTTTAATATGTATGTCACCATGTTTGAGCTTCATAAGATTTATTGAATGCCTAAGGCCCTTATTATAATTTATTGACCATTATCAAGATGCAAAGACCCATTAATGTTACTCAAATCATTGTAATGTTCCCTACTAAACCACTCATAGTCAAAAGATACCCAAGTGATGCAATGTTTTCTGAATTTTAGGTGTTTTTTATTAAGAAGCATCATTCAAGGTAGAAGGTCATTGTTGATGTCCCTTGACCTTGGTTAGACCTATAGACCCACTCTTCATGCATGCTTAACCTTATCACGACACCCACAACAACAATAGCAACCAAAAAAGAAAAGGAACAAGGTGGGCATTTGAAAAAGGAGATTAAGCATGATATGAATGGCAACGAGTGAGATATTATGAATTCCCTTAAAGAAACAATTTTTTTGTGAAATGCCTCTTACATTTACAAGGAAATATTTACAGCCAAACCCACATAGGGATTTGAACTAAACACAAATTGCCTTAAAGAAGTACCTCTTAAAAATAGGTTCATATGATGCAAAGCCACCCCTACCATGAGGGTTCCATGTGACAAGGGAAAAACCTCTCTCTTTCCCAACTCCAAAAAATATGAGTGAAACACTAGTGACACATAGTACAAACAATTGTTGGCTAAATAAAATCAACCCAATACACAAGTCCAAGGAATTTCATTGGATGTCAAATATCACACTTAACAATGTTAGAACAATCAATCCCAAGTGGTCCTTCCTTCCCATGATATCCAACATTCTGCATAACTATGAATCCTCTCACTAATTTATTCCTACAACTCCCCAAAGAGATAATACTAATACCTATCATGCAAACAAATCCCCCCATTTTTCATTGCTAATCATCCTTCATTAATGGTAAGATTCAACAATGTATAACAAGGCTAAAAACCAAAGCATGTTCTCCAATGTAAGTGCTCTCAACAACCAAGAGATCAAATACTAAATAGGAGAGTGGAATCTTTTTCCCTTTTTTGAAAGGCCATATACAAGAAATTTTTTTCGCTAAATCCTCACTAGTTTTAGTTTTTGCTACTTGTCACACATCATTCAAAATACAAACATGAAATATCAAATATGTTATCACGTGGTCATTTATTTCGTGGGGGGGCAAAATTTGGGATATTTCATCAAGTAATGGATTCAACTCTCCATGATGCATGTATGTCATAGGCCCTATTGCAATGAACAAGGATCAATACTTTGCTCAACGCATCAAAATCTCACAAAAAAATATTGAAGAATGTGGATATAAAGGATTATGCTTTGGGTGCAACATCAAATGGTCCTAAAACAAGATTTGTTCACATAGAAAAACAATAAGAGTGATAAGAAGGAGCATCTACAAGACACTGAGGAAGAAATTAATAACCCAACAAAGCAAGAAGATGAAGTGGACACTATATCAATGCATGACATGTAAAAGGTCTCTACACCTGAAACCCTTTAAGATTATCAAATACATCATAAAATAAAAAAGTAAGTCATTGTCAATTCAAATAGTAACGACAACTTCATTACCAAGAAAATGGCAATGGAAAAACATTTTCCTTTTGTTGTGTGCACTTGATGTCAAATTCCAAGTAATTGTTGCAAATGGATTAAGTTTCACTTGTGAAGGATTACGCCATAACATCAAACTTAGCATCGAAGACTACAACTTCTCAACCATCATGTATACCATTATTATTGGGAGAGTATATGTGGATCTAGCGATGCAATTGCTAATAACTTGAGTACAATTTATTTGAACTATAAGGAACTATTAATGAGATTCTCTAGAGAAGGAACATAATATCAACTCAATAACATGAAATCACCACCATTCCAAGTGATGAGTTTAGATAAAATGGAGAAACTCCAAGGATGGATAACTATTTGAAGATTTGTTCAAATTAAAGAGATTTAAACTAGATAACCCTACAAAACAATGTTTTCATTCCAATTATAGATAATCTACTAGATGAGTTTCATGTAGTAATATACATCACAAAGCCGGATCTTAAAATTGCTTTGTAAAAAAAAACTCGATTAAAAAATTGGGATTCCCAAAATTACATTTAGCACGAGGGATATCACATATCTTTTGGATTGACCAATGTGCCTCCTACTTCACAAATCTTTAAAGACTTGTTTTCACTCATTTTCTTTGATCACATATTCATCTATAGTGAGTTGTCGGAAAAGCATTTCAAACTTATCCAAATTCTTGAACACACTGAACTAATAACACCACTCTAGCATGAGCTGAAAAACATTTGACCCTATTTGCCTCATTTGTTGCAACACCCAAAAGGCTCCTTTCCATTACATCCAAGGAACATGGAACATGGCAATTTAAGACAACGTTATAGACCACAACATTTGGTTCAATCCGAGGATCTCAATGTAGAAAATCCTAATCTAGGGGTCCATCATATTATTATATAAATCAAGGTATTACTCACATTTGATATGTGAATAAAACATATAAGTGTTCCACATTTTTCTCTATTGCCTCAAAGAGATGATACAAAATACAAGAATGGAAACCATTAGCCTAATTATCCCATCATAGGATTGTAAAACTACTCATTTGTGATCGATTATAAAGACACCCACACACAGTTTCATGATATAGAATCCTTGGTGAGGCCGTATTAAAAAATATACCTCCAAGCCAAAATTGGTTCTTATCCATCCTCCGGCTCATATTTTTGCCTAGTGCTCCCTTGTGTGGTCATTTTCATTATATCTCTTCATGCATTTGGGCACCCATCTTGCGAACTCCTCTGGCTTGTCTTTTTTCCTAGTGCTCCATTGTGTGGTCATTTTCGTGTGGCTGTGTGATCCCTCGAGTTATATTATAATATATATAGATATATTATAAATAATAATAAAAACAAAACAAAATAAAAAAAAAGAAAAAAACATTTAAAAAAAACAAAACCACTACTTCTGCACTCATTCCCTTTGATCTTTCCCTCGATTACTTTCACTCACTCGATTACTTTCACTCACGTGGTCTGCACAATGGAGGAGGAGGGGTGCATGTGTCTACACACACAGAGGAGGCACGCCGTCTGCAGAGTGGAGGAGAAGGAGGGGAGCAGTCTGCAAAGCTCAAAAGGTTTCCAAGATGACAATCTCGGTGAGAAGGACTAGAATTGATCAATCCCAAACCTAATTGCGTCAATAGAAGCAAACCTTGAAACCACCAATTGTGAAGATTGCAAAAATATTTTATAGTTGGTTTTAGAGATTATAGAAACATAGATTTCATTCCCTTTTATATAAATATGTATTTTGTTCCCTTGTTCCTCTTAACCAACTCACATGTTACTTCTAGGCTAGAAGCTTCTCCAAAAGTGGATTTGGATGCCAATATAGTGGGGTGCTCATTAATACATGAAACGATTCCCTAAACCTCTATTCTATAAAAACAAAATTGTGCATCACACAAATTTTGAAAATTTAGATGTTGTAAAGATCACTACCACATCCCGTATCGAAATTCACAAAAATGATGTAATGAATGCATCGTATATAGAGATATAAAATAAAGGATTAGTATATGTTTCTTAAGTATCTTTTGTTTTTTTAGTATAGATTAAGATCAATCATGATATAGGAAATAATTTTGAGATTAATGGTTGTCCCTTTTTAGTATGAAGTATCCCATGAACCTAAATATTCAAATCTTTCCTCGTTTATCCTTGATGAGCTCATTTCACTATGAATTTGAGTATTATGCAACTTTTGACATCAATATGCCTACTATGGGCTTAAGAATAAAGAAGATTTATTTTCACCTAAATTCTTAACTCCTTCGCTTCCTTTTCCCTTTCTCTCTTACATTTCATAACAACTGTGTGAAGAATGAGGGTTGAATTATATATATAGTAGGCATAGGAAGGAGTGAGGATTTAAATCAAATTAGGGAGAGAATGCGTTCCAGTACAACTCACCTTTTGGACTTGACTTCCCAACTCAACTGGACTTGTAGCTAAACTTTTCATGTTATGGAAACTCGTCCTTCAGACTTGATGTTTCATGGCATGCCAACTCAACATGCAACTAGACATGCAACTTGACATTTAACTAGACATGCATGCAATGCAAATTGACATGCAACCAAACATGCAACTCAACATTTAACTAGACATGCATGCAATGCAAATTGACATGCATGCATGCAACTTGACATGCATGCATGCAACTTGACATGCATGCAACTCGACATGCAACATTCAACATGACTTGTCAACTTGGATTTGAAAACTCGAACTAGATAAGAAATTTGACTTTTACAACTTGAGTTTGACAACTCAAACTAGAGATGCAGCTTGACCTTTTGCAACTTGAGTTTTCCACTCAAACTAGACATTCAACTTGACTTTTATACATCACAATTCATAATTTATTTTCATGGTGGATAATCATGTTACACGTGCCACACTTAATCAATACATTTACATTATTTGCATATGGAATATTGTTTGTTTCTAGCTCACAGAGGAAAACCCTCACTTAACACTCTTGTTGGTTAGAAAAAAGGGGCACAAGAGTCTCTAGTAAGACAAACTAAAAGATCCACCAACTAAATAGCATAATGTTTTCACAACCATTTCCCATTCCAACAACTACCTAGCATGGCTTGGGTTGTAAGAAGAATTGCCAATTCCCTTCATGGATTTTGTTAGTGGTTATCCTACCACCCAATGAAAACATGATTGAAT
>ML780289.1:1059515-1077918 GCA_009831015.1 Picea engelmannii | reverse complement strand
TCACATTAACAAAATGACAAAGTGTTCAACATACTTTGGTTTATTGGCATATTCTAGTAGCATACTTTGGTGTATGCTTCATAAAAAGACCTATTCATTCACAATTAAATATTCCAGTAGTGGACTTCGGTGCATATCCATGTCTGTATGTTTCACAACAAGAAGTCTTTCACTTTTATCCCCTTAACTCGCCTTCTAACATTACCTTAAAGAAGAATTGTGACCCCAAGATGAATGCTTAGCTAAAGGCATGTTTATGTCCCTGATTTTACAAGGGTGCTAGAAAATTCTATCATCAATCCATGTAGTTTCCTATCAACATTTTATTATTAATCTTTACTCTTTCCTATCTACATATTCATTTTCCTATTTGAGGGGACTAGATCTGAAATTAACAATGTTATTTGTTTGTATGCCTTTGTATTAATGTTTACGCTTTCCTATTTACATGTTGTTTTTATCAATTTTCCTATTTGAAGGGATTTGATCCGAAATTAACAATGTTCTTTGTTTGTATGCCTTTCTCTAAAATTGACGAATATACCATAAATTTAGTTCATATGATTTCTAAGATCAATGGTCACCAATTCATTTGTAACAACTAAGAAGAGTCTCTTTAGCATGTTCCTTTCTCTATTCCTCACCTTTAGAAATATTGCTAGCATCTCCTCTATCATAAAAAAATATGGTTTCGTTTCCATTAGGAGACATGAGCTTCTTGAAGCCCTCTACAATTGACATAGAGTCTTCTAGTGCACCCATTTACCTAGACAGGTTTCCCTCCCACAAGATATATATCAGTAATTCATTTTATCCCTTGCTCCATCCAAATTTCCCATAGCCCTACCTCATGTCATATATTTTCTTTTGGAGACATCAAGAGAGTTGTTCACATGATCAATAACAATAAAGTTACATATGAGGAAGACCTACACATTGAGTTCCTCAAACCTTGTATTCACTCTATCAAATTACATATTGTCAATTTGTTTGATTTATTGCGTTGTTTGATCAAGTTCTCCTTTCACATGGTTCCACCATATCATCCAACCCATTTTGAAATCAAGGTTTAGTTAATATCCTACAATTACATGACCATCATGATTGGACACACTTAAATACCTGTTATCAAATTTAGTTAAGATCCCATGTTGAATTCCATAATTGTTTTCTTAAAAAAACCACAACATTGGTCGCTTTAGCGACTAACATGCTCATCGCTAGTATTGGCAATTGGTTGCAAAAACCAATCTATTAGTCACTAGAGAGACCAACCTGTTATTAATTCGAGTGACTAACATGTTCGTCGCTAGTATTGCCAATTGGTCGCAAACCCAAACCTGTTAGTCTCTAGAGCGACCAACCTGTTAGTCAGTCGAGTGACTAACATGTTTGTCACTAGTATTTCCAATTGGTCGCAAACCCCAACCTGTTAGTCGCTAGAGAGACCAACCTATTAGTCGTTTGAGTGACTAACATGTTCATCTCTAGTATTGCCAATTGGTTGCAAACCCCAACTTGTTAGTTGCTAGAGCAACCAACCTGTTAGTTGTTCCACCGACTAACATTCGTCGCTAGCCGAACTTTTCCCTATTATGAATAGGCTTCGTTTCTTGGTCGCTAGACCGACAAAGATCCATGTGTGGCCACTAGACCGATGAAAAAAAAATCATCTTGGTCGCAAAAACGACTCTATGCCGACGAAAATTCGTCTCTACTTTGTCGCAAAAACGTTCAAATTTAATAGTGATTATAGGAACCCAATCTATAGTAAAATGTGTATGGATTTTATTTTCGAACATTCTACACAACATCATGGAACTATACATAATATGGGCATTACAGGAGGTTGTAGAATAAGTTCCATGACTATTAGTTTTGAATTTATTTTCATTTACCCACCAAGATTTTACTATATCATGGATAGTTATACCATAACTCACACATTCATCATTCTCGAAATTCATTATAAATGATGCATTATAAGTATATTTGGGGGTGCAAGTTAATTTATAAATTAATTGAATGTCTTCAGGCCAAAACGATCCAACAATGGTCTTTTAATAACTGTAGATGGTTTTGGTCGGAATATCAACATGATCCAAGGCCCAACATATCATCTCTATATATGGCAACAATTTTGTCCATGATGTGACTTTGTGAAGCTCTAACTTAGCCACATGTCTTAGCTTGTTTGTGATTGAATCATCTTCTCCTTCGCTTGATTCATTAGAATAAAGGGAATTTTCCTTCTCCAAGATTTCATAAACATGATTCCATGATTTAATGATGCCAGTCAAGTGAGCAGTAGTGTCTGAAAAAATGTATGAATTTGGATTTGGATCTTCTGCAAATGGGTCTTGCTTCTTTCCTACTTTACGCAGTGCCATAATTTCCAAGTATCAATGTTATCCCTCCTGTGAGAAGTAAAAATCTATGAGTCCAAACTACTGAATACACAATTTATTAATGTGAATGGAGAAATGATATAAGGTTCAAAATGCTTTTATTAAATAAAATAAAAAAAACCATAAATCGAATTAACAAGGTAATCATGTCAAATATGTCAAATTTATTACCTGACGGTCATAAGATTTTCAAAATCCTTTACCTTAACCACATTAAATACAACTTTAATGATCATGATTAATGAGGATAAGTGATTTCGTTGCTTCGAAATTTGGAGTTTTGAATGATGAATGATAGATGTCTCCCAAAGGACAAATTCACGGAGAAATTAATCATCCTTTAATTGATTGTTTTGTTTTAATTAACCACAATTTTATGGCCTTTTTAACTTTAAGTGCTTCAGAACTCTGACACTTAGGAACTTCAGGGCTTCGTGAGTTTTGCATTAAAGGTGTTTAGAATTGTCCCGAAGGCCAAAATCACAAAGTAATTAATTACATTTAATTATGCCAAATAAAACATGTTTTACCCTTTAATTTTCATTCTTTATAATTTTGACAATCTGACACTTCGACGCTTCGACTTTTTTCGGATTTGTTGATGATTTAATCTTCCAGAGGACAATATCACGGAGTGATGTGGCAATATGACGCCACTGTTGATGACATGTCATGAAAACATGACTGATACGTGTCACCTTAAATTGTGCGAATTATATAACCAAGAGTTCCCAAAGTGAGTGCCATGTGTCACCATTTTTAAAGAGTGCAGGTGGTGGAGGACGCATCAGATGATTAATTAAAACATTTTGTTGGAATTCAGAGCTCCAGAGATCTGGAGATTTGTAACTTCGGGACTTTTAAGACTTTATACATTTGAGATTGAACTCTTGAATCATAAAGTCTCGAAGTAAACTTCGAATTACTTTGTTGATTAAACATTTCGCAATTCTAAAACTCTGAAGTTGTGAGAGTCGTCGATCTAGATGACTATCAATTTTTTAACGGTTGGTGCTTGATCCACCCTGTCAAAATGTAACAAAAAATATTTTTGTTTAAGAAATAGCATTCCTAAAGTTTAAAACTTTACTTGAAAAAGAAAAAACAAAAAGGAATTTCAAAATTGATTTTTATTCGAAAATTTCATTTATGTTCTAACAAAATGTATTCTTTGATATATATAAGAAAGTATTTTGTTGTTTTCTCCCATTTGGGTTTCCACCTAAATTCTGATGTACTGTGTATTTGATGTGATGTGATGTTGATTATTTTTATATTCTCATGATATATTGATGATACATTGATGATATAATGCTTATGTTAAGTTGAAGTTTATATATTGTGGTTAAAAGTGGTAAAAGTGTTCATATTGATTCACCCACGTTAGTATTCCAAGAGTCAAATGGTAATAAATATATACTAAATATGAATAGTAACACATTTATATAAAAAATGTTTGATATAATACAATAGATATATAGTATCATTACTTCGACAAATTCATTTGGGACAAAATGTATATTAAAATCCTTTTAAAGCATCTATTTGCAAATTACACATGAAAATAAGGAGAGTTATAAAGGAAAACAAGTCCCTCTATAACATCATTACTTTCCCAAATTCCTTTGGGACAAAATGCATATTAAAATCCTTTGAGAGCATCTATGTACAAATTACACATCAAAACAAGAAGAGTTGTACAAATTGTGGTAGAGGGAATATGTTTCTACGACTGTGAGGTATTGAGGTGTTGATTGTTGCAGAAGAAAAGATGTAAGAGTCACTTTCACGTGAAAGCATCCATATCACCAAACATAGATGAAAAGTACAATGAACCTACATAGATGAAGTGTACAACTGTAAGACTCATTTTCACGTGAAAGCATCCACTTCACCAAACATATATAAAGTGTACAATGAACCTACATAGATGAAGTGTACACTAAGCTCTTGCACCAAAAAGGTTTTCCTAGAATGGATTACCAAAATGTTTGCAAAAACATTGGCACAACTCAAGAATACTTGTATCAGAATACAAGAAAAATTAACACTTTTTGCCATCCTATAGTTTGTAGAAAAAACATTGGCACAACTTAGGAATACTTGTACCATAATACCAACCAAATTACAACTTGTTGACATGTTGTAGCAGCTTATTATAGTCGTATAGTTGGCATGTGGTGGAGATCCTAGATTTCTTGTTTCCTCTTTGTGGTATCGATAATAGAAGGCTTGGCAATACTTGTAACAAAATCCAGTCAAATCAACATCTATGCAAAATATTAAAATAATAGAATTAATCTCGAAGGTCTTATCTTGGTCATCCTGTAGTGATTCATCTTGTAGTAGTGAGAGTTAAGTGAGTCAGTCAGACAAAGATAGTCAATCTCTTTAGGCACTCCCCAATTTTATTTAATAAAGAGAGGAAAATATGTCTGAAAGAAATCAATTAAGGGGGTGAGGTCCGTGGAGGTTTGCATATTTTCACATCAAAGGAAGTTGGTTTGCAACTTTATTTTATTGATATAAGCATCAATTTTCATGTCCCACGGTTTGCAACTTTACTAGGCCCTGCCTTGGCAAGGGACTCTAGAAACTGCTTCAGGGTCAACGATCGTTGAACAAATATTAGATGGTGCAATTTAGTTCATTAAATGGTAAATTTTGGTAAGTTCTGATGTTACTTTTCCTATGTTTTTTCAAATTTCATCTTATTATGATTTTTTTTTAATTTATTTATTAAATATTATATATTGAATTTCTAATTCGTTGTTGTCTCTTTGAGGTGACTTTATTGGCATGGTGTATGTGTTTTTTTTTAAACTAATTATCACAAATAAAAAATGATTTAAAAAAAAATCAATTATTTTAGTGGTCAGTGTGCCTTGTCAAATAGTCTGACAACTTGTAGTCCAGGTGTCTACTGCAATCTGTAAATCACCATCTCCAGTGGCCACGATACTGCAATATGTCAATCACCATCGCTATGATACTGTAATCTGTCAATAAGGCAGACCCTAACAAAAACTCTACAACCTCCGCCATCTCCCATGATGAAAATTCTTTTGAACCTGAAATCACAAATGGAAACAAAAAATTACAACGATCATGTATTTGCCTACATTTAAATGGATTCAGTTCACAGAGATACAAACAACTTCAATTCACAGAGATACAAACAATAAAGCATCTTTCTAGACATTTTAAGGAATTATTTTCACAAAGATAAAAATATGAAAACAAGATTTGTTTTCAAATACAAATGATTGACTTCAGATGGTATATGAGTTCCCGATGTATAAGTTTTGAGCTCGTCCACTTTTACACTTTGCAACTTCATATTTTTAGATGGACGACTACATGTAATATTCTCTAATGTCAATCCATGTTTTTGTTTTATGGTTAATATATATTTCTAATATCTACAAGATAAAAAGGTGAAATGAGTACTTGAAAAACACACATGAAATATTGTTCATATATATCAATTATTTACATGATCAACAAGTGAAATGAGAAATGAATTGCAATAGAGCTTCTTATTTACTGTTTTTTAAAATTTGCATTCATAATAGTGTAGGAATATATTAAAAGAATAATAATAATATTGAGGTTCATTATTTCTACTCTTACCAATTCTCAGTACTCCAACCATGCTAACTCCTTAAAGTGAAGATGAGGATTCCATAGTGGTTTCATTCAAAACTAGGCTTTGTCTATGGGGTACTACCCATTTCATGTCCTTGAAGACTGCATGTAGAAATGAGACTATTTCCTCTCAGCCTCTCCAACAAGTTTGTATCATTCATCTTTCAAGAAATGATGATTGCTAAATTAAATGATATCGTTCATAAATATGGGATTTTAAAAACCATTTCAGTGTACCGATAATAGAATTCATGGATGTAGGCAACCACGAATTAGATTGATTTGAAAAGTTGCTAACAATCAATTCTAGGTTCCTAGGAAACATGGAAAATGGGCATAATTCATACTCCTTAAATCAATATTCATTATTTTATCATATTGATGTAGTAAATGATTTCATTTTTCCCCTTGCAGAAGGACGACGGGCTTAGTAATTACTAAAAAGGATTCAGGAAAATCCACACTTCACATTGAAAATATGAAGAAATCTAGTAGATATGAAGAGACGAAAATGCGAAAAATGCACAACCTCATTCTTTATTTAAGCTTTGAAGCATTTAAATTTGTCAATTTCACTAACATATCCAAATTTTTCCAAATTTTAATCTATAGCATAACTTTGTTCATTTTTATTTTAACTCTCTAGTACAAGCAAATTTGTCGAACTTGCTTCAAGATTTAATCTTTAAAGGAAAAGGAAAAATAAGAATAGCAAAACAATTTCACATACACTTAAATCTCACTGAAACTTTCATTAAGTTTTACAACACAAACGAATTTGTCTCCCTAACTTCGAGCTTTAATCTTTAAGGAAAAACAATAAAACAAAAATCTAGTACAAGAGCATGAGAGAACCTACATACACACTAAAATATCCTCCAGAATTAAATCTTTAAACTCAATAATTCAGAAGATTGAGGCTTCATAATTCTGTCAAATAACAAAGAAACAAGATATCAAGATTAATGTGAGAACCCTCATGAAATGTAGTGGACCCTTCTCGAAAATCAAATTACCACAACCGTGATTCTGGTTTCCATTGTTGCAATTTTCTAGGACCATGCTAGAATTATAGCCATGTTCGATTTATGAAGAAATATTTGTCCAATTTATGAAGAAATATTATTTTACAATTTATGAAGAAATACTCTTTTATGAAGAAACACTATTTGTATCTCCATAGCCTAATGTTGTGGTAGTATTTTGTAAGGGTGAAACAGATCGAACGAAACTGCCAACAACATTAGGACTTGGAAGGAAGCTATAGTTTCCCTAAGTAGGGTTTCTGCACTATCTCTTTATCACCATATCTTTGAGAGACACTAATATAAATAATCATGTTATTTCTAAGTTAGCTAAGTAGGGATTCTGCACTATCTCTTTATCCCTATATCTTTGAAAGACAAGAATATAAATAATCATGTTATTTCTAAGTTAGTTAGGATTCGTATATACTCAACGATCCACTACCAAAATGCAAGAAAACATACTATTGTTCAAAAAAGGGAGTACTACTAAAATCATGTTATCTTGTTAATCAACTTCATTGGGTTCTCTAAACTATAGAGATAGAAAGATGTCCCAAAATGCCTAAGATACTTTCTAGTTCATGCATTCAGACATGTGATTGATGATGGTTGTGTTGTCCAACTTACATTTTAAGCTATTTAATTCTTAATTAAATCATACTTTGAGTTCTTAATTAATTCCTACTTTGGGCTTTATAGGACTAACATGCACTTATCTTTTAAGTCATATTCTGTTCATTTTTTACCACTGCACGATTATTGAAACCATAACTTTTATTTTTCTAAAGACCAAGTTTATGAAAGTCTATATCTTACATCCAAAAGATTAGCATTAACTATATATATCTATAACGTTTATTTCTTATAAAAATATTTGAATTTAATATTATTTATATTGCTCAATGACTCTAAATTTGTCCATATCAGTGCAACCAACCACCAATATTCTCTTGCTTGCAATTATTAGTGCCTTCCCTTTGGACCGAGGGAATATTAGTAGTCGGTTTTCTAATCTATGCACACAAATCAATGAAAACAAAGCATTTTATCCAAAGTTTTCATCGATCCATACTCTTTTCTCCCAGAAATTTCATATTTTATCTTAAGGTTTTGTTTCGAGGTCTTATTTGGCCTCATAATGAGGCTGACTTAGGATAAATTTTAATGGTTTTCAAATTATTCAAAGTGGAATAAACTAATGATATCTCCCAGTTGGCATTAGTTATTAGTTATTAAATATTAAATGTTTGTTTCTCGGCCAATGTTTTCTCCAAGGTTTTTCCATTTTTCAAACATAGCCTCCCGAACTGCCACCTACACCCCATTTGCATGAAAATATATTTGTTGTCATTTCCAAGGACACTCTTTTCTTTCCTTTTTGTGATTTCCAAAGACCTCTTTCCTTTCTTTCTGTGATTTTTGAAGATCTCTTTCTTTCCCCTGGGTGATGCAGGGTACCACTCATCTTCTGTGAATTAATTCTCATAGATCATGTAGATAATTCAGTATGAGCTTTCTCTCTCAAAAAGACAATGAAAGAAAAAAATATTTAATCTAGGAAGTTGTTTCAACCTCAATTCATGATGCTTTAGTTGGTTACCTGGTAATGTCCAAAATTTTCAAATTATATACTCACTATATTAAATTTGTACAACATTATAGATTGATGGTAAAAGGAGAAGGTGGATTGTTATAGATATCTCTTGCCAGAGAGAGACATCGAAGATACTCCTTCATTAGTTTTCATTTTCCTTCGGGCTGAGGGACTATTAGTAATTGGTTTTCTAATCTATGCATGCAAATCAATTAAAACAAAGCATTTTATCCAAAGTTTTCATCGATCCATACTTTTTTCTACCTCAAATTTCATATTTTATCCTAAGATTTTGTTTTTAGGTCTTATTTGTCCTCATAACAAGGAAGACTTAGGATACATTTTAATGGTTTTCAAATTGTTAGTCCATGCCGAAGGCGTATAGGGACTATAGTGATCGAAAATTAGTTGACTTCATATTAGTTTGTGGTTTGACTACAAATATTTGCATACTTTCTAATGTTCGAACTACATAAGTAAAAGGATTATTTTTTATATATTAAAAAAAACCATATATGTCATGATTTGATTGGATGATAGATTTGAGGTCTTATTGCCAGCTTCGCTATTCCCAATGAATTATATGTTTCCATATCCAAAGTTTAATCATGTACGATGTTTTTCTTAATTTTTACTATTCGTATTGAAATGTTTAGATATCCAAAGTTTCTACTAATAGATTTGAAGTCTTTTTTCACATGGATAGTCAGTTTTCATATTATTTTGTCGTCTCACTCAATTTTTTTTTAGCATAGTCCCCCTTGTTCAAACTATTTTTAATATTATTTTTTTATTACAATTACTATGTGTGATTTTTTATTTATTGTTGCGTACTTCGAGAGTATTTGTCATTGTTGTGTATGTAAACAGGTCTTCCATGCTGCATTATTTCTTAAATGTTTCCACAGGGAGAATCCCTTCGACGGTTCTGGCAGTGTTAAGTGTTTACCTAATAGGTCTCACAACCTTAAATTTTTATTGTACAGATGTGTTGCAATACAGTTTCGTTCCATTTTTTTGATTGTGTTGTTTTCAGTGAAATTGTGCAATATTGTTCTCCAATGGCATCACTGGTTCAATGGTTGATGCTTGTTCGTTGGTTCATTCCATGCTTATTGTTCTTGTTTGATTCAAATTTGCAAAGTTGAGGTCCTACAGTTGCAGTTGGACCTCTTTGCGGTTGTTCACTGGTTTGTTATTCTTCAACTTTACAAGTTGTTGGACCTGTTGTTGCACTTTTCAAGTTTTGGGGCTGAGCTCTTGTAATCCCTCTTTGACGGGTAAGTTTCTGTGCCATTGTTTCGTTTCTATTCTTTTTTTTCTACTTGGTGTTTTGCACCTTGCAGGCAATATTTTTCAATGGTAGGAGTCCCTGCCTCGAAATTCTATTGCAAAACATATTTCTATGTGGTCTTATTTTCTGTTCCTGGAAACCATGCATTTTCATATGCCAACTGCCATGTCTTGGATATTGTGCCATAGCTATTTCCAAAATTGCAATGCAAAGGGGTGTAGAAAAAAAAAATCGAGGTTGTTACAAGGGGAAACCATCCGCCGGGGTGTAGTGACAGGGAATGCTTTTATTCTGTGGGTCAAAAAACTCCGTCCACCTCTTTCCTTTGTCCTATCCTTTCTATTTTGAAGAACATGTTTTTCCTCTGAGAAGATTTTAGGATGCACACCATGAATAGGTTCAAATCGGTCTTTATGCTCAACAAATTTATAGTGTTATTTATTTTCGTTGTTTCTTCTGTTTAGTTCATTGTTCAGTGTCAGCTTGTTTTCTTTTCATCTACTGTGGCTACTAGGGGGTATTGAATTTGACAAGAATAAGGTTGAAGGATACATACCAGGATTGGTACGTAGTTCCATGCTTGTTGTTTTCTATTTGTCTTTTTTTTTGTTTTCGATTTTTTTTCCCATTTTCTCTATTTTCATACATACTGAAAATAGCTAAGAAACAACTTGAAAATCACAGTTTAGGAGATAAACCAAGTATTAGATGTTGATTCGTATGAAATAGATACACACTCCATTATACATGACAACATTGACGAGGTGTTGCATAACAATGTGATTTTTAGATTGGATGCATTCTCGTATACTGTACAAGATTTCATTTTCGATGCATTTTAGGTTCTACTGCATTTCCGTTATTCCTTGACCGAATTGCACAATAGATTTATATATTATTTCTTGGGTTTTTCAAAAAATAGTGACGTTGAGGCATTGGAGTCGTATGAATACGAATTGGCATCTGATTTTCTTTGGTAGTTGCATGGAATACATGATGTCACTACGTATTTTTCAAAGATGCGGTTTTCTACATCTTCAATTCTGCGTGCACATGAGAGGGGAATTTGGGGAGATACATTTTGTATACGGTGGTTGTCTAAGTGTCTCAATATATCAATTGGAATATGATCATTGACAAGAAAAACAAGATATCTACTATTCAACAAAACTGTATCTAGCAATCCATATTGCATCTTGTTCCATGATGCCAATCCTGTCAGTAGTCATTATGAACCACTACTATATAGAAAATTGTCCATATGAAATCTTGGAAGACCTCATATTTACTTGTCCTTCATTTCCAAATACCTTGAATCGCAGTGGAAACAGATTATGCATCGCATAGACTGCCATGGTTTGCAGATAGCAACAATTGTTGTATATAGTTGTGGAGATAATTTGTTCAATGCAATTTTTTGTTTGGTAGCAACAGAGTTCGATGTGAATTCATTGTGGCTTTACACTGTACAGTCCTTTGCAATGCAATTATAGGTGGCAGCCAACATGGTTTTAGGTGCTTGCATCAACACCTTTCACCATATCTCCTAGAAAATATGCTGGCAATTGGAAGTTGGCAAGAATAACTTGTAAACATAGCACTTTCATATGAAAAAGGAAATGTGGAGGGTGGTAGATTCTGTTTGCAATGGCTCTCTATCATATTCAGAGTAAATATCCAGGTCTAGCCGGCTCTACGATATGGAATAGTCCATTCTTGGTCTATTAATTCAAATTACGATCGAACAATTGACATCCTCTCATTGAAAATAGATACGGAACATGTCCATTATCAACCTTTTCTTGGACATACCATTGGTTCAGGGTCCAATGTCCATGCCACCCCAATCGCATCGAATCTGCATACGCATGGCATGTTTTTTAATGAGAATGAAACTCCTCCCAGTTGAGATAAGGCCATACAGGGCTTAAACAAAAAACGTAGACTAAGTTATCACAAATTGAAAAAGGTCATGCTTGAAATTCGTCCCAGTTGTGATGAGGCCATACAGGGCTTAAACAAAAAATGTAGACTAAGTTATCACAACTTGAAAAAGTTCATACGTGAGAGAAAAAAAACATTGGTGGTATAGAAAATATTGTCAGTCCAAGGTCCACTGTCAATTCCAGACAAACCACATCGAATGTGCATAAGTGTCGCATGGTATTTAATCAGAGTGAAATTCATCCCAACTACCATGAGGTCACCTTGGCCTTGAAAAAGAAACGTAGACTAAGTTATCACAACTTCAAAAAGGTCATACATGAGAGAAAAAAATACATTTCTATGCTTCCTTCTAGATAGAAACTGACATATCACAATCTAAAAAAAAATGTTCATGCACAACATAACAAAAATGGGTACGGTCGCATATCCCACAATGGTCATGGAACTGTCCGAGAGGAAAAAATCACATTTCGTGGGCTAAAATTAACACCGTGCACTACTACCAATGAAAACCAGCAAACACTTTCTACCCATACTTCCCTATGGAAGAAAGTTGCAAGAAAGACCTACATGAAACAAATTAAAGACACTCCTTCCATTGCATGTGCAATTTGTGATCAATTGAATTTCACAAAAAACAGTAAGTCTTTCATACTTGATTTGGAAGCAAAATACATCCTCTTGACAATACATGATAAGACATTTTCCAGTGGAAAAATTGTCTTACATGCAAATGATCGCTTGAAAATTGAAAACTTCCACAATTTGCAACCCCTGACCAAATAAGATGTAATACACCACTACCAGATGTAAGTGCACTTATGGAACTTGAAGAGCGACATGTGTCTCTGCGAATTTCATTTGCACAGATCATGCCCTGGGGCTAAAAACAACCCCAGATGGGCTTAACATGATCAATTATTTATGTGCATGTTCAACTAGATGTTGTGCAAAAAGCCTTGCCATAATTCATTAGCAATACAATGACAATTGTTGTGGCTCTCAAAATATGCTTGCAATACAAAAATGTGTATCAGACAGGCAAAGTACGTGTGCATGTTGTTATGAAAGCATTAAAAGAATTATGTTCCAAATCCCTGTACAAATCACAAAACATTTGTATAAATGAGAACTGGAACAATGTTCTTGGAGAAGAGGATGACAACTCTGCACAGACTCTCGAAACTGCTAGTGAATTTGATACAAGTGATGAATCAGAGAATGAAACACCTGATGAGACATTGGTGCATGGATTCACTGATTCACAGTGCATTTGTGACTTGCAAGACAAGATTGTCAAAATTGCACCTGCTGAGGGGCAACATCCACTTGGAATATCCAAGGAAAAATTTATTGAGGAAATGAACTTCCCAACACTCTTCTATGGAGATCCATGTCGCATTGGCATTACAGAACGATTCATTTTACATAAAATAGTTCAATGGGAGTTGCTACATTCAAGCAGTGACTTCTCCTACCACATAACAAATTTGTTTTTCAAAACAATGCACATAATAATAGAGCAAGTGTTGTCTTACATGTGGGTCTAAATAAGAAACAAGAAGTTACAAGGAAGAAAGTTGTTGGCCAAGGATGTCAAGTACAAAGTAAACCTAGAAAAAATCTTGAAATCTGATATTGGATACATAGATTTCAAAAACATTCACATCTCTCTTGACTATTTGCAACAAAACAAGAAAACTGTTTTTGCAACGATCCGACAATTGGACCCGCCAAAATTTTTCATCACATTTACAAGTGCAGAGCATTGCTGGGATCCATTGGTGGTTGCGGTATCTGAGTTGCATAGGAACAAGAAACGTAAAAAACAAACCGATACACTGGAAAATAATGACATTGACTATCTCATAAGAAAAGACCTAGTGACATGTATTCGCTACTATAGACATAGAATAAATGCTTTGAGACAATTGACATGCCATGATGAAACGTTTTTCGGAAAAATATTGGACTACTTTTTTTTGACTGAATTCCAGAATAGAGGGAATGAACATGACCACACACTATTGTGGATAGAGGGTGCACCAGTCTATGGAGCTGACAACAATTCACAGATCGAGTAGTTTGTGGACAAATACATAACATGCAACACAAATCATTTGGATCCAGAACTTGCCAAAGTTCATAGACATTATATGTCACATAGATCCACTTTGTATTGGTCTGTGGCTATGTTTTTATCATATCATAGCTCCATTGTGTATTATTTTGTGGCTACAACTTGATTGCATCATGGAGGTATGGATCTACATTGTATCTTTGGTGATCATATTCTTAGTTAGTGCTTTTATGGATCTATAGTGTATTGGTTGGTGGCCATGCTTTGAATCAGTTTATTCTAAGAATGGGTATGCCTACCTTGGAGATGATACATATATATTGTTTGAAGTTTGTTTGCATCTTCCACCTAACTCTCCTATTCTAGCACCCTTACAAATATATTTTCGTAAAGTGTCTAGGCCATCATTTTCTCTTCAGACCTCACACTTTAGGGGGCATCTGCTACACACCTATTTTTCCCACTACCAAGTGTCACACTTAAGTGTTGTAATTTTATCACCATGTGGGAGTGTTTTTCATAATCCCTAGACATGTTGGAAGGGAAACCTATCATTTGGAGGTAGAAATACTATCTTTCACCTTGAGTTTTTGGTCCTTTTTGAGCTTCATCACCCCAACACCCATATGGAGAGGAGCATGAACCATCATCATCACTTCTTTCCTAGTTATAGGGGAGCAATAATATCTCTCTGTGTTAAGTTTTGGGAGGGAAATGAAGTTCTTGCAACCATTATGCCTTATTTTGAGAGGTTGTTTTCGAGAGATTTCAGTTGGTTAGGGGATTGGTTCGAGATACCCTCTATCCAAGGAAAGGTCATTCTCGTTTGTTCATCCAAATCCTCATTTGATCACATCCTCTCCTCAAAATTATACTATGGTTGTTCTGCCTCAACTCCTATATAATGGAGGTAATTCTTGGGTGAAGGGAGGAACACTTTAGAACTATCATACCTATGATTGTGTGACATTCAAAGGGTTGGAAAGGAGAGATTGGGGGAGTTATTGCAACATCAACATCAATGTTTTAAATGATTCACTATTTATTTCTTTCTATATAATATATGACTTGGCCTATTCGCCTCATGCTTATGTTGTTCACTACATGCATGTCTATTTTTGTCTAGTTCAATATAGATAGATCTATTTTGCTTAACAATATAGCATGGAAGAAAGGGGTATTTATTTGTTCTTTGTAGGACTTATCTTGCACCAAGAGTTTGGACATCAAGATCAAGGGATGGAGTAGCGAGGAAAACTAACAGAAAGGAGGTAGGTCATCTATCTCATTCTCTCATGTTGCCTTCTTATTTTGTGTGTGAGCATATAGAATGGATTTAAGGGGAAAGTATGGAAACATTTTTTACCTTTTGTTTGCATCAATGGAGTCTTGATCCAAGGGGGTTTTAACCAGTTCACAAGGGAAAATTTTCCTCAACAACAACATATAAAATCATCCTCGTACACGAAATGATTACACACCGAAATAAACCATAAATATAACATGGGTCAAGATAAATACTTATCTTTTTAGAATAGTTGTGCAACCAACGTCTTGGGACAAACCCTCCACCCAACCATAGTCTTTTTATTCCAAATATCAACAATAATTCACCCCCCAAGCTAGGGATAGGAATCCAAAAAATAGGGTGCATCTCACTGTCCACTCATAGCTCAACAAAATCCCACAACCCACTAGTTCTCCCTACACCTATCTCGATTTCCACCAACTCTCTTCCACAGACTCAAGTGCACTACCGAAACTCAAGTCCATTTTCCAAACTCTAGAGTCAAGTGCCCCTCATTATGGGTGACTAGCAATGGAAAATGTGATGTAGTTAGAGTGACCAATTCAGGAATGCATAGAGTTTTAAATTGAATTTTCTACTACTCTCCTACTTGCATTCGCGACATCATGGGGATTCTTGATTGGGCAAAGAAATTGGAGGTTGCAACTTGGGCCATTTGCATTTCCGACCATTGGAATATTGTAATTTGGATTGGATCATCATATAATTTGTCATCTATCTTGGTACTTTAGGGGTGGAAAAAATTGGAGAAATCATCTTCCAGGACCATTTTAGTGGTAGCTCCCATTTAGGAAAATTGGGGTCTGGAACTTTCCAGTGACATTTTGAGGCATTAAATGACATTTTTGGGGGTTACAGTATGAAAAACCCATTCACTCATCCTCGACAGTGTTCTACAATCCAAGACCTTTCCAACAATGCAAAAAATAGCCCAATCAAAGCTCTTATGTGAAAGTTATGCCTCTCGCAAGTGGACCTACCTTCTTGACTACCATGATATGAGTGGGTGCCACATCAACCCCCATTACTCAAACATGTGGGGGTTGAGGAAGTCAAAACCCTAACCTTAAATGACTATCGTGCTATGTTAAATATCGAGCTGCTAAGAGGATAAGGGGTTCCATTCTTTTGTATTGTAATTGTTCCATACTTGAGGAGATCATCCAAGGAGTGGTATTTTGAGAGCATAATATAGGAGGTAGGAGATTATATGCCAGTGTGTCAAAGGAAACTCCATAGTGAGTGCCTCTTTCTTTGTACTTTCTTTCCATAACTAAAGAAATTTAAGAGAGAAAATCATAGACCTCACCTTATAGCTGGGTTTTCTCCCGTATTGGGTTTCCCAAGATACATATTGTGTTCAATTATTCTGGTGGTGTGTATATTTTTTTCCTTTTTTTTCATTTTCTTATTTAGTTATTTTCATAAATCTGAGCAATAAGCTAGTAATAAGTAATCTAGAATCTAAGTAAATAAATTGCATAATCTTATATTTCATAATAGTTTAATATATGTTTTGATAAACTTTTCCAATGGAATATCCATGATAGTTTACAGATCACCTTCACCTCCTCTTGAGAAAGCTTCCATACTAGGCCTTGATATCTCTTTCTCTGAAATGTGAGACTCTCATTTCTCTCCACCTAGGCTCCTCTACCTTCACCTTAGTCATCTCCTCTAAAGATATGGCCAACTTCCATATTTTTTATTTTTTATTTACATACCTCAATCCATGCCTCTAAGTATTTATCCTATAATTTTTGTGACTTTCACATGCTTCTTATGGACCGAGAATAAAGGGTGGTGGGTGGATTCATGCAAGAAGAGTTATTTCTCATTAACCACCACCTGTGCTTGCTTCTTAATATATTCCTTATGCCAAGTTAAGAATGAGCATATGTCGTGTCTAGCCGGATCTAGATGTATCATAATGACATTTTATAATGGCCCCACCCTCGTTTGCTAATTTGCTGTGATTAGATGTAATGGCCCCAACCTCGCGGAATTCGTGGCTCAACAAATGCCGTTTAATAAATAGAAATAATTGATATTGAAGCCAACACCATCGGTTTGTGTCAGCCTCACTCGCTACTTTGTTGTGATTATTGCTCGTTTGCTAATTCGCTGTGATTAGATGTAATGGCCCCATCCTCGCTGAATTCGTGGCTCAACAAATGCCGTTCAATAAATAAAAACAAATCTTTGTAATGCTGAATGACGGGAATCTTTGTAATGCTTAATAAATAAAAACAAATTCTCAATGCTCAATGACAGTACTCTCACTTCTACATATTGAGCGAATCCTCTCCAACTCCAATATTCAAAAATCTCTACATATTGAATGAATCGTCGCCAAGTCCACCACGAATCATATTTTAAGCATGAAACATGATTTCGGCCGCCTCCACTATGTAACAGTACAGCAAAGAGAGATCTGCAGATTTATTCAGGAATAGCATTTTTGGGTTGGTTGATATAGGTGTCATTCGTCTACTTATGACTAAAATTACAGCCATTCCATTTAATCTACAGCCCATCCTCAAATTGCAGCCATTCCATTCAATCTACAGCCCATTCAAATTACAGGAAAACACTGATATTCAAATAAGTCTCCTCAAAATCTGAAAAGAAAGATATCTACTCTCCTCGCGCTAACAGTTGAGTTACACATCGATCCATCGTGTCTCGCACGAAATCTGAACCATTTCAGGCACAAAAACTATATATATATGGGTTATGCTGCGTACCATGGCATTGCATTGTCTTCATTCCTTTGATATTTAGGGTTTACCTTTGAAGATGAGGACGAGCACAGTATGGAAAGCTCTAGTGTTAGCATTGGCATTTCAAGCGGCAGCAATGGGCGTCGCAGAAGCTGCCATCTCCTGCTCTACGGCGATCTTTGACCTTCTCCCCTGCCTTTCCTTTGTCACCGGGGACACTGCTAACCCCACGGCGGCATGCTGCAAAGGCGTTAAGAGTCTGAACGCTGCGGCTACCTCTACTGCGGACAAGCAAGCGGTGTGTAGATGCATCAAATCTGTCGCTGGGTCTTCCAACTACGACTACGACAAGGCCGTCAACATACCCTCCCT
>ML780289.1:1035342-1050172 GCA_009831015.1 Picea engelmannii | reverse complement strand
GGTTTCCATTGCGTTGCTTTATTTTTACCTTTCCCATTCCAACAATTTTGCATGGTGCATCATCACCCAAGTGAACCTGTCCAAAATCACCTTGAACATAATCTAGAAAATGTTTCCTATGGGGTGTGGCATGAAATGAAGCCGCTGAATCTACTACCCAAGACTTAGAAATATTATCTATAGAAAGAATCCAAGCATCTTGTAACACATCACTTGTTACATTTTTTTCCTGATTTCTCTCCTGTTGTCCATCTCTTTGTTTCTTTGGAGCTGTGCAGTCTTTCTTCAGATGTCCTTTCTTCCCACAATTCCAACACTCTTTCTTTCCAAGTCTGGATTTGGATCTACCCTTCCTAGAATTACCACGGTTCCTTGAGCACTTTCCTCTATCCTTTTGTCTTCCCCTGTTCTCCCTGTTCAACACATTACCTGATCTCTCACCTGTGCTTTTCCATCGCATTTCCTCACTAAGGATAACACCAACAACATCATCAAATTTTAAAGTATTTGAACGAGAGACAGAGTTACTTACAGCCATGACCAAGCTATTCCAGCTTTCTGGCAATGAGCACAAGATTAGAAGAGCCTTAACCTCATCATCAAAGTCCACTTTTACGAAACTTAGTTGATTAGTAACCGTATTAAATTCATTTAAATGATCTGCAACAGATCCACCTTCTGACATCTTCATATTAAATAATATCTTCATTAGAAATATCTTATTGGATGTTGAGGGTTTTTCATACACTTTAGTCAATGCGTCCATCAGATCCTTTGTTGTCTTTTCTTTCGAAATATTGAAAGTCACCGACGCTGCCAAGCTTAGCCATATCATTCCTAGAGCCTTTCTGTCAAGAATCTCCCATTCTTCGTCCTTCATGGCCGTCGAATTCTTTTCTACTCCGCCCAATGGTAGTGATAGATCCTTCTGATATAAATAATCTTCCATCTGCATCTTCCATAATTGGTAGTTTTGGCCGTTAAATTTCTCGACCCTAAACTTTCCATCTTTCGACATTGCTCCCACTCGAACCAGGAACCGTCTTTTCCTATGAGTTACCTTTCTCTTTGATACCAGTTGTTAGAAAAATAGGACCGCAGAGCAATAAAATAAAACAAATGCAGAAACAAAACACCGAAGATACACAATACAAGAAAGACACAGATTTACGTGGTTCACCCAGTGTGGGCTATGTCCACCAGAGAAATTCCCAGGTCCTTCCTTTATTATTATCCAGCAAATGAAGGGATACAACCTACAACAAAACTCGTTGTAACTTCCTCTTCTTTCTCTCACAGTATCCTCTCTTAGAATACAATACTCACCATCATGCATAGCTGCAATACATTTCCCTCATAACAGAGGGTTTCCTTCTAGGGTAAAAAACCCTAACACAATTTCTACCGTTAGATCTGTGACCTTATAATGAACAGTCCAGATTTACAATGAAATTACAATATACTTTTACAAGGAAATTTTTCCTTTAGGGGCTTCACCCCCGAACCCCCGCTGGTGACCCGCTTTCCCCTGAACCCCCCAACTGGGGGGATAGGCCCACCGGACCCCACAGAGGGGGTACCCCCCCTCTACACTCCCCCACATGGAAGAGTGTACATACTTCTGGGGTGTAAAGTCTTCATGGGGTATAAACACGACTGAAAAACACAAGACCTATGAGTTAGGAAGATAATAAGGCTCCACAACCAACATACCTCATGTCATATATTTTATTTTGGAGACATCAAGAGAGTTGTTCACATGATCAATAACAATAGAGTTACATATGAGGAAGACCTACACATTGAGTTCCTCAAACATGGTATTCAGTCTATCAACTTACATATTGTCAATTTGTTTGATTTATTGCATTGATTGATCAAGTTCCCCTTTCACATGGTTCCACCATATCATCCAACCCATTTTGAAATCAAGGTTTAGTTAATATCCTACAATTACATGAACATCATGATTGGACACACTTAAATACCTGTTATCAAATTTAGTTAAGATCTTGTGTTGAATGGCATAATTTTGTTTTTTAAAACCACAACATTGGTCTCTTTAGCGACTAACATGTTCATCGCTAGTATTGGCAATTGGTCACAAACACCAACCTATTAGTCACTAGAGCGACCAACCTATTATTTGGTCGAGTGACTATCATGTTCGTCGCTAGTATTGCCAATTGGTCGTAAACCCTAACCTGTTAGTCGCTAGAGTGACCAACCTGTTAGTCGGTCGAGTGACTAACATGTTATTTGCTAGTATTGCCAATTGGTCCCAAACCCCAACCTGTTAGTCGCTAGAGCGACCAACCAGTTAGTCAATCGAGTGAATAACATTTTCATCGCTAGTATTTCCAATTGGTCGCAAACCCAAACCTGTTAGTTGCTAGAGTGACCAACCTGTTAGTCGTTCTACCGACTAACATTCGTCGCTAGCCGAACTTTTCCCTATTATGAATAGGCTTCATTTCCCGGTCGCTAGACTGGCGAAGATCCATGTGTGGCCGCTAGACTGACGAATGTATTTCGACGAAAAAAAAATCATCTTGGTCGCAAAAATGACTCTATGCCGACGAAAATTCGTCTATACTTTATCCCAAAAACGTTCAAATTTAATAGTGATTATAGGAACCCAATCTATAGTAAAATGTGTAGGGATTTTATTTTTGAACATTCTACACAACATCATGGCAATATACATAATATGGGCATCACAGGAGGTTGTAGAATATGTTCCATGACTATTAGTTTTGAATTTATTTTCATTTACCCACCAAGATGTTACTATATCATGGATAGTTATACCATAACTCACACATTCATCATTCTCGAAATTCATTATAAATGATGCATTATAAGTATATTTGGGGGTGAAAATTAATTTATACATTAATTGAATGTCTTCAGGCCAAAACGAGCCAAGAATGGTCTTTTAATAACTGTAGTTGGTTTTGGTCAGAATATCAACGTGATCCAAGGCCCAACGTATCATCTCTATATATGGAAACAATTTTGTCCATGATGTGACTTTGTGAAGCTCTAAATTATCCACATGTCTTAGCTTGTTTGTGATTGACTCATCTTCTCCTTCGCTTGATTCATCAGAATAGAGGGAATTTTCCTTCTCCAATATTTCATAAACATGATTCCATGATTTAATGACGTCGGTCAAGTGAGAAGTAGTGTCTGAAAAAATGTATGAATTTGGATTTGGATCTTCTGCAAATGGGTCTTGCTTCTTTCCTACTTTATGAAGTGCCATAATTTCCAAGTAGCAATGTTATCCTTTATGTGAGAAGTAAAAATCTATGAGTCCAAACTATTGAATACGAAATTTCTTAATGTGAATGAAGAAATGATATAAAGTTCAAAATGATTTTATTAAATAAAAACATGAAACCATAAATCGAATTAACGGGGTAATCATGTCAAATATGCAAAATTTATTACCTGACGATCATAAGATTTTCAAAATCCTTTACCTTAACCATATTAAATACACCTTTAACGATTGTGATTAACGAGGATAAGGGATTTCGTTTCTTCGACATTTGGGAGTTTTGAATGATGAATGATAGATGTCTCCTTAAGGCCGAATTCACAGAGAAATTAATCATCCTTTAATTGATTGTTTTGTTTTAATTAACCACAATTTTATGGCCTTTTTAACTTTAAGTGCTCCAGAACTCTGACACTTTTGAACTTCCGGGCTTCATGAGTTTTGTGTTAAAGGTTCTTAGAATTGTCCCGAAGGCCGAATTCACAGAGTGATTAATTACCATTAATTATGCCAAATAAAACAAGTTTTACCCTTTAATTTTCGTGCTTTATAATTTCGACAATCTAACACTTCGACGCTTCGACATTTTTTGGATTTGTTGATGATTTAATCTTCCGGAGGACAATATCACGGAGTGATGTGGCAATCTGACATCACTGTTGATGACATGTCATGAAAACATGAATGATATGTGTCACCTTAAATTGTGCGAATTATATAACCAAGAGTTCCCAAAGTGAGTGTGATGTGTCACCAAGTGTAAAGAGTGCAAGTGGTGGAGGACGCATTAGATGATTAATTAAAATATTTTGTTGGAATTCAAAGCTCTAGGTCTCTAGAGCTTCATAACTTTAGGACTTTTAAGGCCTTATAAATTTGAGCTTGAACTCCCGAATCATGAAGTCTCGAAGTAAACTTCGAATTACTTTGTTGATTAAACATTTCGCAATTTTAAAACTCTGAAGTTGTGAGAGCCGTCGATCTAGATGACTATCAAGTTTTTAACGGTTGGTGCTTGATCCACCCTTGCAAAATGTAACAAAAAATATTTTATTTTAAGAAATAATATTCCTAAAGTTTAAAACTTTACTTGACAAAGAAAAAACAAAAAGGAATTTCAAAATTGTTTTTTATTCGAAAATTTCATTTATGTTCTAACATAATGTATTCTTTGATATATATAAGAAAGTATTTTGTAGTTTTCTACCATTTGGGTTTCCACCTAAATTCTGGTGTACTATGTATTTGATGTGATGTGATGTTGATTATTTTTATATTCTCATGATATATTGATGATACATTGACAATATAATGCTTATGATAAGTTGAAGTTTATATATTATGGTTAAAAGTGGTAAAAGTGTTCATACTGATTCACCCACGTCAGTATTCCAAGAGTCAAATGGTAATAAATATATACTAAATATGAATAGTAACACATTTATATAAAAATTGTTTGATATAATACAATAGATATATAATATCATTACTTCGACAAATTCATTCGGGACAAACTGTATATTAAAATCCTTTTAAAGCATCTATTTGCAAATTACACATGAAAATAAGGAGAGTTATAAAGGAAAACAAGTCCGTCTATAACATCATTACTTTCCCAAATTCATTTGGGACAAAATGCATATTAAAATCCTTTGAGAGCATCTATGTACAAATTACACATCAAAACAAGAAGAGTTGTACAAATTGTGGTAGAGGGAATATGTTTCTACGACTGTGAGGTATTTAAGTATTGATTGTTGCAAAAGAAAAGATGTAAGAGTCATTTTCACGTGAAAGCATCCACATCACCAAACATAGATGAAAAGTACAATGAACCTACATAGATGAAGAGTAAAACTGTAAGAGTCATTTTCACGTGAAATCATCCAATTCAGCAAACATATATGAAGTGTACAATGAACCTACATAGATAAAGTTTACACTGAGCTCTTGCACCAATTGTTTTTTCCTAGAATGGAATACCAAAATGTTTGCAAAAACGTTGGCACAACTCAAGAATACTTGTATCAGAATACAAGAAAAATTAACACTTGTTTCCATCCTATAGTTTGTAGAAAAAACATTGGCACAAGTTAGGAATACTTGTACCATAATACCAACCAAATTGCAACTTGTTGATGTGTTGTAGCAGATTATTATAGTCGTATAGTTGGCATGTGGTGGAGATCATAGATTTCCTCTTTGTGGTATCGATAATAGAAGGCTTGGAAATACTTGTAACAAAATCCAGTCAAATCAAAATATATGCAAAATATTAAACTAACAGAATTAATCTTGAAGGTCTTATCTCAGTTGTCCCGTAGTGATCCGTCTTGCAGTAGTGAGAGTTAAGTGAGTCAGTCGGACAAAGATAGTCATTCTCTTTAGGCACTCCCCGATTTTATTTAATAAAGAGTGGAAAATATGTTTGAAAGAAATTAATTAAGGGGGTGAGGTCCATGGAGGTTTGCATATTTTCACGTCGAAGGATGTTGGTTTGCAGCTTTATTTTATTGATATAAGCATCAATTTTCATGTCCCGCGGTTTGCAAATTTACTAGTCCCTGCCTTGGCAAGGGACTCTAGCAACCGCTTCGGGGTCAACGATCATTGAACATGTATTATATGGTGCAATTTAGTTCATTAAATGGTAAATTTTGGTAAGTTCTGATGTTACTTTTCCTATGTTTTTTCAAATTTCATCTTATTATGATTTTTTTTTAATTTATTTATTTGTTTATTAGATATTATATATTGAATTTCTAATTCGTTGTTGGCTCTTTGAGGTGACTTAATTGGCATGGTGTATGTGTTTTTTTTAAACTAATTTTCACAAATAAAAAATGATTTAAAAAAAAAAATCTATTATTTTAGTGGTTAGTATGCCTTGTAAAAAGAATTGCCAATTCCCTTCATGGATTTTGTTAGTGGTTATGCTACCACCCAATGAAAACATGATTGAATCTTTGAAGTACTATACAAATTCTCGAAGAAGCTAGTATTTGTAACTTGCCACCACACTATTGGTGCCTCTAAAGTTGTCAAACTATTATTTTAACTTGAATGGAGTAATTTTATCTTACCTTTGGCCATCATTTATGATCACAACTCTCAATTTTCCTTAGAGTGAGATGTGGGTGACAATATGAGGTTTTATTCTCTAGGGATGGGTCTCAAACAATGGATAGGGGAGAAATTGATTGAATTAGGCCATAATTAAGTTTCTTAACCTAATGAGCCATTATAAATACCTCTAACCATAAAATTGAACATTTGAAGTGTACATTTGGCATACAAGAGAGATATGGATGCAATCAAGAGTTTATGTATAGTAGGGATGATTATCGATTCCTTAACCATAGCCAAGGGACAAAAATAAGTTCCTTACACCATAAAGGTATCTATGTGGGTCATTGTACATGAACATGAGCACACACCATGACAAAGGACCTTTAGAGGTGATATTTATCGCCCAAGTGAAGTATAGGTACGATTATGAGGTCTTACATGCTAGGGATGAGTCTTAAGCTGGTATTGGTCATGGTTGACGGAGGAAAATAAGGCCCTTTCACCCTAGATGAATCCTTTAGAGATAAAGAGCCAAAAAAACACCATAATCCATATAGCATTTCGTATATAGGTCCTCATTGTCCTTTAAGTGAGATATGAGAATCATTATGAAATTTGTGCATGAATTATGGGTTTCAAGGACTTAGCCATAGTTGGGGGAGAAATGTTGAGAATTAAACCCTAAAAGAATATTTTTGGTCTAGTGGGCAATGATCAAGGCCTTGAATTACAGGCCGTGGGATATTTTGTGTGTTGTTGAGAAACATACCCCAAGTTGCTACTGTTTGATTCACTGCATTCCGCACCATAGAAATAATCCCAAGTCAGTTTGATTCACTGCATTTCACACCATAGCCATAATCCCAAGCCTGTTTGACTAAGTGTTAGGTTGATTCCATGGTTGATCACATAGAAGAAGTTGAAGCCATGGAAAGCCTCTCTCACTTTCCAAAACTCATACATTTCCACTTGTTTATGATTGCTTGAAGTGGGGGTAACACCCATATACCATTATATAACATAAATTTTGGCAGTCGCCATGTTTGGAACCACCCTCATTAACTTAATTGGATGACCTAATGCTACATGCTAAATGTTTGGCAATAAACTTCTTATTTATATTTTATAGGTGGAAATGAAGTACATATTTGAACTAGTGTAAATCTTTATTAATGGACATAACAATCGACATTTTCTTTGAATGATTTGATGGGAGGAATTTAACATGTGTATAGGGATATTTGTTATTGATGGACCATAACCAATATATTAAATGCAAATCATGTAGATAAGTTTGTCACAGTTTCTCACAGTCTTAAAATGAAATTTTCAATTAGTGTTTTGACGTATACATTAAAGCAATGTATACTTAAAATAAAACAAACAACTCATATCTTCACGTTTCACGTTAAAAAAATGACGAAGTGTTCAACATAATTTGGTTTATTGGCATATTCTAGTAGCATACTTTGGTGTATGCTTCATAAAAAGACCTATTCATTCATAACTAAATATTCCGGTAGTGGACTTCGGTGCATATCCATGTATGTATGCTTCACAACAAGGAGTGTTTCACTTTAATCCCCTTAACTTGCCTTCTAACATTACCTTAAAGAAGAATTGTGACCCCAAGATGAATGTTTAGCTAAAGGCATGTTTATGTCCCTGATTTTACAACGGTGATAGAGAATTCTATCATCAATCCATGCACTTTCCTATCAACATTTTATTATTAATCTTTATTCTTTCCTATCTACATCTTCATTTTCCTATTTGAGGGGACTAGATCTGAAATTAACAATGTTATTTGTTTGTATGCCTTTGTATTAATGTTTACACTTTCCTATTTACATGTTCTTTTTATCAATTTTCCTATTTGAAGGGATTTGATCCGAAATTAGCAATGTTCTTTGTTTGTATGCCTTTCTCTAAAATTGACGAATGTACCATAAATTTAGTTCATATGATTTCTAATATCAATGGTCACCAATTCATTTTTAACACCTAAGAAGATTCTCTTTAGCATGTCCCTTTCTCTATTCCTCACCTTTAGAAATATTGCTAGCATCTCCTCTATCGTAAAAATATATGGTTTTGTTTCTATTAGGAGACATGAGCTTCTTAAATCCCTATACAATTGACATAGAGTCTGCTAGTGCACCCTTTTACCTAGACAGGTTTCACTCCCACAAGATATATATCAGTAATTCATTTTATCCCTTGCTCCTTCAAAATTTCCCATAGCCCTACCTAATGTCATATATTTTCTTTTGTAGACATCAAGAGAGTTGTTCACATGATCAATAACAAAAGAGTTACATATGAGGAAGACCTATACATTGAGTTCCTCAAACATGGTATTCACTCTATCAACTTACATATTGTCAATTTGTTTGATTTATTGCATTGTTTGATCAAGTTCTCCTTTCACATGGTTCCACCATATCATCCAAACTATTTTGAAATCAAGGTTTAGTTAATATCCTACAATTACATGACCATCATGATTGGACAAACCTAAATACCTGTTATCAAATTTAGTTAATATCCTGTGTTGAATGGAATAATATATATATTTTTAAACCATAACATTGGTCGCTTTAGTGACTAACATGTTCATCGCTAGTATTGGAAATTGGTCGCAAACACCAGCCTGTTAGTCGCTAGAGCGACCAACCTGTTAGTCGGTCGAGCGACCAACGTGTTAGTCGGTCGAGTGACTAGCATGTTCGTCGTTAGTACTGCCAATTGGTCGCAAACCCCAACCTGTTAGTCGCTAGAGCGACCAACCTGTTAGTCGATCGAGTGACTAACATGTTCATCGCTAGTGTTGCCAATTGGTCGCAAACCCCAACCTGTTAGTCGCTAGAGAGACCAACCTGTTAGTCGGTTGAGTGACTAACATGTTCGTCGCTAGTATTTCTAGTTGGTCGCAAACCCCAACCTGTTAGTCACTAGAGAGACCAACTTGTTAGTCGTTCTACCGACTAACATTTGTCGCTAGCCGAAATTTTCCGACGAATGTATTCCGACGAAAAAAAAATCATCTTGGTCGCAAAAACGACTCTATGCCGACGAAAATTCATCTCTACTTTGTCGCAAAAACGTTCAAATTTAATAGTGATTATAGGAACCCAATCTACAGTAAAATGTGTATGGATTTTATTTTCGAACATTCCACACAAGATCATGGAAATATGCATAATATGGGCATCACATGAGGTTGTAGAATATGTTCCATGACTATTAGTTTTTAATTTATTTTCATTTACCGACCAAGATTTTACTATATCATGGATAGTTATACCATAACTCACACATTCATCATTCTCGAAAATCATTATAAATGATGCATTATAAGTGTATTTGGGGGTTCAAGTTAATTTTCACATTAATTGAATGTTTTCAGGCCAAAATGAGCCAACAATGGTCTTTTAATAAATGTAGATGGTTTTGGTCAGAATATCAACGTGATCCAAGGCCCAACGTATCATCTCTATATATGGCAACAATTTTGTCCATGATGTGACTTTGTGAAGCTCTAAATTAGCCACATGTCTTAGCTTGTTTGTGATTGACACATGTTCTCCTCCATTTGATTCATTAGAATAGAGGGAATTTTCCTTCTCCAAGATTGCATAAACATGATTCCACAATTTAATGACATCAGTCAAGTGAGTAGTAGTGTCTGAAAAAATGTATGAATTTGGATTTGGATCTTCTACAAATGGGCCTTGCTTCTTTCCTACTTTATGCAATGCCATAATTTCCAAGTATCAATGTTATCCCTCCTATGAGAAGTAAAAATCTATGAGTCCAAACTACTGAATATGAAATTTCTTAATGTGAATGGAGAAATGATATAAAGTTCAAAATGCTTTTATTAAATAAAAACACGAAACCATAAATCGAATTAACATGGTAATCATGTCAAATATGCCAAGTTTATTACCTGACGGTCATAAGATTTTCAAAATCCTTTACCTTAACCACATTAAATACACCTTTAATGATCATGATTAATGAGGATAAGTGATTTTGTTGCTTCGACATTTGGGAGTTTTGAATGATGAATGATAGATGTCTCCCGAAGGCCGAATTCACAAAGAAAATAATCATCCTTTAATTGATTGTTTTGTTTAAATTAACCACAATTTTATGGCCTTTTTAACTTTAAGTGCTTCAGAACTCTGACACTTTGGAACTTTGAGTCTTCGTGTGTTTTGCGTTAAAGGTGCTTAGAATTGTCTCGAAGGCCGAAATCACAGGGTGATTAATTACCATTAATTATGCCAAATAAAACACATTTTACCCTTTAATTTTTGCGCTTTATAATTTCGAAAATCTGACACTTCAATGCTTCGACATTTTTTAGATTTGTTGATGATTTAATCTTCCAGAGGACAATATCACAGAGTTATGTGGAAATATGACGTCACTGTTTATGACATGTCATGAAAACATGACTGATACATGTCACCTTAAATCGTGCGAATTATATAGCCAAGAGTTCCCAAAGTGAGTGCCATGTGTCGCCACATGTAAAGAGTGCATGTGGTGGAGGACGGATCAGATGATTAATTAAAATATTTTGTTGGAATTCAGAGCTCTAGATCTCTGGAGCTTCATAACTTCGGGAATTTTAAGACTTTATACATTTGATCTTGAACTCCCGAATCATGAAGTCTCGAAGTAATCTTCGAATTACTTTGTTGATTAAACATTTCGCAATTCTAAAACTCTGAAGTTGTGAGAGCCGTCGATCTAGATGACTATCAAGTTTTTAATGGTTGGTGCTTAATCCACCCTGTCAAAATGTAACAAAAAATATTTTAGTTTAAGAAATAATATTCCTAAATTTTAAAACTTTACTTGAAAAAGAAAAAACAAAAAGGAATTTCAAAATTGATTTTTATTCGAAAATTTCATTTATGTTCTAACATACAGTATTCTTTGATATATATAAGAAAGTATTTTGTATTTTTCTACCCTTTGGGTTTCCACCAAAATTCTGGTGTACTGTGTATTTGATGTGATGTGATGTTGACTATTTTTATATTCTCATGATATATTGATGATACATTGATGATATAATGCTTATGTTAAGTTGAATTTTATATATTGTGGTTAAAAGTGGTAAAAGTGTTCACACTGATTCACCCACATTAGTATTCCAAGGGTCAAATGGTAATAAATATACACTAAATATGAATAGTAACACATTTATATAAAAAATGTTTGATATAATACAATAGATATATAATATCATTACTTCGACAAATTCATTGGGGACAAAATGTATATTAAAATTCTTTTAAAGCATCTATTTGCAAATTACACATGAAAATAAGCAGAGTTATAAAGGAAAACAAGTCCGTCTATAACATCATTACTTTCCCAAATTCATTTGGGACAAAATGCATATTAAAATCCTTTGAGAGAATCTATGTACAAATTACACATCAAAACAAGAAGAGTTGTACAAATTGTGGTAGAGGGAATATGTTTCTACGACTGTGAGGTAATGAAGTATTGATTGTTGCAGAAGAAAAGATGTAAGAGTCACTTTCACGTGAACGCATCCACATCACCAAACATAAATGAAAAGTACAATGAACCTACATAGATGAAGTTTAAAACTGTAAGAGTCATTTTCACGAGAAAGCATCCACTTCACCAAACATATATGAAGTGTACAATGAACCTACATAGATGAAGTGTACACTGAGCTCTTGCACCATAAAGGTTTTCTTAGAATGGAATACCAAAATGTTTGCAAAAACGTTGGCACAACTCAAGAATACTTGTATCAGAATACAAGAAAAATTAACACTTGTTGCCATCCTATAGTTTGTAGAAGAAACATTGGCACAACTTAGGAATACGTGTACCATAATACCAACCAAATTACAACTTGTTGACGTGTTGTAGCAGATTATTATATTCGTATAGTTGGCATGTGGTGGAGATCCTAGCTTTCTTATTTCCTCTTTGTGGTATCAATAATAGAAGGCTTGGAAATACTTGTAACAGAATCCAGTCAAATCAAAATCTATGCAAAATATTAAACTAATAGAATTAATCCCAAAGGTCTTATCTCGGTCATCACGTAGTGATCCGTCTTGCAGTAGTGAGAGTTAAGTGAGTCAGTCAAACAAAGATAGTCATTCTCTTTAGGCGCTCCCCGATTTTATTTAATAAAAGAGTGGAAAAAGTGTCTGAAAGAAATCAATTAAGGGGGTGAGGTCCGTGGAGGTTTGCATATTTTCACGTCGAAGGAAGTTGGTTTGCAACTTTATTTTATTGATATAAGCATCAATTTTCATGTCCCACGATTTGCAAATTTTCTAGTCCCTGCCTTGGCAAGAGACTCTAGCAACTGCTTCGGGGTCAACAATCATTGAACAGGTATTAGATGGTGCAATTTAGTTCATTAAATGGTAAATTTTGGTAAGTTTCGATGTTACTTTTCCTATATTTTTTCAAATTTCATCTTATTATGATTTTACTTTTTTAATTAATTAATTAATTAATTAAATATTATATATTGAATTTCTGATTCGTTGTTGGCTCTTTGAGGTGACTTAATTGGCATGGTGTATGTGTTTTTTTAAAACTAATTATCACAAATAAAAAATGATTAAAAAAAATCAATTATTTTAGATGTCAGTATGCCTTGTAGGAAGAATTGGCAACTCCCTTCATGGATTTTGTTAGTTGTTATCCTACCACCCAATGGAAACACGATTGAATCTTTGAAGTACTATACAAATTCTCGAAGAAGCTAGTATTTGTAACTTGCCACAACACTATTGGTGCCTCTAAAGTTGTCAAACTCTTATTTTAACTTGAATGGAGTAATTTTATCTTACCTTTGGCCTTCATTTATGATCACAACTCTCAATTGTCCTTAGAGTGAGATGTGGGTGAAAATATGAGGTTTTATGCTCTAGGGATGGGTCTCAAACAATGGATAGGGGAGAAATTGATTAAATTAGGCCATAATTAAGGTTCTTAACCTAATGAGCCATTATCAAGACCTCTAACCATAAAATTGAACATTTGAAGTGTAAATTTAGCATACAAGAGAGATATGGATGCAACCAAGAGCTTATGTATAATAGGGACGATTATCAATTCCTTAACCATAGCTAAGGGAAACAAATAAGTTCATTACACCATAAAGGTATCTATGTTGGTAATTGTACATGAACATGAGCACACACCATGACAAAGGACCTTTAGAGGTGATATTTATCCCCCAAGTGAAGTATAGGTACCATTATGAGGTCTTACATGCTAGGGATGAGTCTTAAGCTGGTATTGGTCATCTTTGAGGGAGGAAAATAAAGCCTTTTCACCCTAGATAAATCCTTTAGAGATAAAGACCCAAAATAACACCATAATCCATATAGCATTTCGTATATAGGTCATCATTGTACTTTAAGTGATATTGGAATCATTATGAAATTTGTGCATGAATTATGGGTTTCAAGGGCTTAGCCATAGTTGGGGGAGAAATATTGATAATTAAACCCTAAAAGAATATTTTTGGTCTAGTGGGCAATGATTAAGGCCTTGAATTACAGGCCGTGGGATATTTTGTGTGTTGTTGAGAAACATACCCGGAGTTGCTATTGTTTGATTCACTGCATTCTGCACCACAGCCATAATCCCAAGTCTGTTTGAATAAGTGTTAGGTTGATTCCATGGTTGATCACATAGAAGAAGGTTAAGTCGTGGAAAGCCTCTCTCACTTTCCTAAACTCATACATTTCCACTTGTTTATGATTGCTTGAAGTGGGGTTAACACCCATATACCATTATATAGCATAAATTTTGGTAGTTGCCATGTTTGGAACCACACTCATTAACTTAATTGGGTGATTAATATAACTACAATGAAGGTATTTACAATGCATGTTGATTGAACCTATTGTTGTCAAGTTATTTTTTAATCCCTATAGAAAATTTTACAATGTAACAATGTATTGAAAGGACCTAATGCTACATGCTAAATGTTTGGCAATAAACTTCTTATTTATATTTTATAGGTGGAAATGAAGTACATATTTGAGCTAGTGTAAATATTTATTAATGGACATAGCAATCAACATTTTGTTTGAATGATTTGATGGGAGGAGTTTAACATGTGTATAGGGATATTTGTTATTGATGGACCATAACCAAAATATTAAATGCAAATCATGTAGATAAGCTTGTCGCAGTTTCTCAGTCTTAAAATGCAATTTTCAATTAGTGGTTTGACTTATACATTAAAGCAACGTATACTTAAAATACAACCAACAACTCATATATTCACATTTCACACTAAAAAAATGACAAAGTGTTCAACATACTTTGGTTTATTGGCATATTCTAGTAGCATACTTTGGTGTATGCTTCATAAAAAGACCTATTCATTCACAATTAAATATTTTGGTAGTGGACTTCGGTGCATATCCATGTATGTAT
>ML780289.1:958051-1009407 GCA_009831015.1 Picea engelmannii | reverse complement strand
GAAACGTGGGGGATGAATGACACTTGTACGACAGAGAATTTTTAGAGGGTTTTCATTAAAACTTAAAATAAATGTGATTTAGGAAAGTTGGTGGGTCTCAAAACTCTATAAAAGAAAGGGAGATGAGGGGAAAAGGGGATCGGCTGTTAGCGTATCGTTACGCTACCGAATTGTGACTTGACTGATTGCTTGTGAGGAGTTGGGAATTTCTCAGCTTGTATTGGAGTGGTGGCTCAGCCTTGCGAGGCGAGCTGGGAAGCTAGGCATACTATCTGGACTGTGTGTGGCCCCTTTGCGGCTTGGGGGGCTAAAGGGGAAGCAGAGTAACCCTAACGATTGTCTGGGAGGTACCGGTGTAGTCTCTACGGTCGGCAAGCGGGAGTGCCACGGAGAAGGAGTGCCACGGAGCGCGCAGTCATCATTCGAGGCGGGAGTTAAGGCGACGGTATGGTTTTGTTTTTAATTTGATAGAATAGGACGCATGATGATCTATGCTGGTATCATAATGTTGGTTGTAATTGGATGTAATGGCTGTTTTAATTTTGTTCCTCGGTGATTAAAATTTTGTTATGGTTATAAAATAATTTTTCTTACTCTGCTGTTGCTTGTCGTTTGGATGAAAGAGATTCTATGACTGTGTTTATATATCACTGTGGTCGTTTTCTATTACAGTGGGTGTATGTATATTTCTGTGAGTCATTTTCGGATTTATGTGTGAGTGTGTTTTATTTTCTGAATTGGGTTTCTTCGGTTAGTGTTGTTTCCTTCTCGGCACTGGCCTAAATTTTCTTTTTATAACTGCAATAACCACAAGCTCTATGAATGTCCCTGTGTTGGTTGTATTACATTTTTTTTTCTCTCTGCAAACCGCGTGATGTTCTCATGAAAATACTTCTACAAAACTGCTGGGGAAAAGGATGAATTTTAATGACTCTGCGATTGCAGTTCCTGGCCTTGTTTTTATAATTAGTTTGCGGTGAAAGTGTCTCTGAAATCCGAAGCATTCTGTGTATTATCATAGCGTTTCCAACTCCTGAATAGTTAAGCTACCTGTACATGGTCGTAGATACATGGATGCGGGGTTATTTATATGGATGAAGCGTTGAAATTTTGCTTCTGTAATTGTAAAGATAATGCGCTGTATTTTCATTTTTTTTTACCTCGGTTAATCCCACAAGTAATAATAAATAACCATTTCGAACTCTTCTGTAACGGGTGTATGGAGAATTCGCCCTGTAATGGAGTATCCGTCTGTAATCGTTAATTACCCTTTTCTATAATTGTTAATTACCCATTCTTTTGTTATTAAATTAGCAGTCGATTGCGTTTACTGGCAGTTTCTTTGGAGTAATGAAATTTTGAAACTTTAATACCTGCGATTCCTTACCTGGCAGTTTCCTTTTGGTGTTGACTTCGCTAATTAAATTACGGGCATTTTATTGTGACTGTGTGGATTTTATGGCATTTTATTATGAATGCATTGATTTTAATGGCGTTACATTATGACTACGTTTATTATAATGGCATTTATTTATGACTGGGTTGATTATAATAGGGGTGTTTTCTGTCACGGTTGTTTTTGGTAAGATCACTGTTACATGTTTTATTGGTGTAAATCCCCTTTCTACGCCCTGGAAATTTATATGTTTAATTCTCCATTACCCGGTGTATTGACTTTTGGATAATACAGTGATAGTTGAATCGCCTCTACTGGAAGTTGCCCCTTCTGTAACGACCTTGCCTTAGTCACTGGCAACGTTATCCTTGCGCAGTCCTGAGCGTACCTTCCTGTAATTTTTTGTGTTCATTCTTGAGCGTACCTCCGGTATTTTTCCTTGTTCGTGCCTGAGCGTACCTTCCCTTGTGGCTGCATCATCGTAAGCATACCTTCCTGTGTATCTTCCTTCCCTATGCTTCTCCTTGGCTAAATCACCGAGAAAAAATTAAAATTTTATTGGGTGCAAGGAAATCGTTTTTGTTTTCAGAATTTAGCATCATGTTGCCTTGTTTTCTTTTATCTCTTCACCGTTTTAAGATTATCAGGCTTGCTCTAATCATGGCGAGATATTAATGTATCTTTTAACTGCTTGCTTAAAAGGATTCTGAATATTGCTTCCTTATGGATCTATCATAGTTGGGTCATGCACTAGTTAGCTACTGCCTTTGAATTATGAGTTTAGTTTAGTTCTTCAGTTTAGTTGTTAATTAATTAGTTGAATCAATGACAAATTTGAATTGTAGTTGAGTCCTTGAGTTAATGATTCAAATTAGATTGAAATGATAAAATTACAGCTATTCCATTTGATTATATTTAATGAATGAGTTAAGGAGATTAGAAGACTTGGTTAATTATTGAATTATAACTTGGGACGATTGTTAAATGTCTACTTAATGATAAATTGCAACTATTCAGTAGGTGAATAAAATTAATTAACGAATTAAGGAAAATTTTAGGTTGTGTTTTATGGCATTCCCAATTTGATTGAGGCTAAATCCCTGCCTTACATGATAAATCACAACTAACCCTGTTAAACAATGAGTGGGATAACTGTTTTTAGGACATTGCCTTAATTATAATTTAAAGGTTAATGTCACCTTAATTTGACAATTTATAACCATTCTTTAGTCTTGATAGAAGTTGATTTGAGTTAATGGATTTGGATGTTGCTTTATTCATGGTAGTATAAGTAAGGAATAAAGCCATTTGTGCTTAATGATAAATCAACTAATCATTTTTATTTATAATTAATGAAGGAGTTAATTGATTTTAGAATACTGCGTTAACTTTAAATGAAATGCTAAGGTTTGCTGTAAATGGAAACTTTTAACTAGTTAGTATTCTTGATTAAACATGGATGAATTATTTGGTTAAATGTTATCCCAGTTGAGAACATACTTGCACAATAAGGTCTTGGAATGATTAATTTTAGAAGGTACCTAGATGACAAATTTGGATCTATAGTTGCACGATGAATGGCCTTGAGACTAGGGTAGATTGTAGTCCTTTTTCAAACTAAAGTTGTACAGGTTCGTAAACTTATGTGTTCTTAGTCCGCTAGTGTCGGGCGGGATGTAGACACCTCCTTGTATCCTTAGTATATAAGTCTGTGTGTGTGATTATTTTCTGTGTAAGGAATCTAGTGTCGTATCAAGAGTCTTGGGCCCTTTAAAGGCAGGGTTTTCACTCTTGCGACACACCTGACGGAGATTACTAGTTTCTACCTGAGCAGTTGGCCAGGATCCTATCTGACCTTCTCTCTTTCTGGAGCCAAGAACTAAGATTAAACGCCCTGCTTTCCTGTGAAGAAATAGTAAAATCTACTACTATGGATTCTTCCTTCTGTGTTCATATGGTGCATAACCCAGTATGTCGTTAAATGCTTGTGGTTACCTGTGGTGCTCCTTATGTCTATGGTCGTTAATGCTTGCAGTTACTTGTTGTGCACCTTGTGTCTTCTTGTTGTGATCATCGTCGTTGCGTCTTGTCAGTCGTCAGGTGGAAACGTAGAGTCAAGTGTGTCTGTTTCCTTTCTACATGCGCACACACACTTTTAAAACGAAAAAAAAAATTGCACCTGTTATCAGAGTTGTTGTCGTAACAAGGAGGACATTACATATGGTATAAGAGCAGGGTTCGACACGTGACTTGGGATTCGCTACGGCTTTTGTTGTCACGATTTGATTTTATTGTACTATTGCTGATCAGGTTGATTGTGTGTGTGCAGGTAATCATGGTTAGAGGACGCCGCGGAGGCAGACGACGGGGTGCTAGGGGAGGAGGCGTGACGCCTCCAGTAGCATCCACACCTGAGGGGTCTAACCCCCAGGGAGGCGAGCAGGTTCTCGGATAGGAGCAGATAGCATTTGGTGATGTTGTTGGGATGATGAGATCTTTTCAGCGCATGTCTGAGGCATTGATCATCCGGTTGGACAGAGGCGAGGCCAGGGCGCCGGCACCCGCTGAGGTTCCGTCGCGCGCACCGGCCGCTACAGGTATCATTCACCGTGAACTCGAGAAGGTTAAATTTCCCGAGTTATTTGGTGCCTCGGATGGCGCTGTCGCCGAGGCATGGTTGGAGAATATGGCGATGTGCTTCGCACTTCGCGATTATACCTCCAACATGAAGGTCCGCATGACAGTCTTTCAACTGAAGGGGAGTGCTCTTCTATGGTGGAAGACGCTCCTGCCGCAGCTGAACATGGCTGTTGAAGACGTGTCATGGGAACTATTCGAGGAACGGTTCCGAGAGAGGTACCTTTTAGAGGAATTCATTGAGTGTTAGCTCAATGAGTTCAACGCTTTACGACAGGGAGGTCGTACGGTGCCCGAGTACGAGGCACGTTTTATGGAGCTGCTCCGGTATGCTCTGCACCTTAACACAGAGAAACTCAAGGTCAACCGGTTCGTGTTTGGCCTTAACGGTAGCCTGCGTGCAAAGGTTAGGATCTTGATGCCTCAAACCTTGCACGACGCTGTCCAAAAGGCCCTCATAGAGGAGGAGGAGCTTATCAGTGGGGGTCAGACTAGGACTCCAGCGAGACCAGCAGGGCAGGTTTCATCTGGGACACAGCAACACCAGACCCCAGCGAGACACACGACGGGATATCATGGATTCCAGAGGGGATCCACTTTCACTACACCTCGGCGACCGCCGCCTCAGCAGCGGACACCTTATCGGGGACCACAGCACCAACAACAACGTCGCCCACAACAGCAGCAGTTTAGGCCTGTTCAACAGAACCGACCGGGGTTCCAGGCCAGTGGGCCGTCGTCTTCTACTTTGGGTACCAGGACTACTGGGCCGAAGAAGGGGTGTTGGACGTGTGGGGAGACACACTACCAGCGCGACTGTTCTGTGGAGAGGACCAGGGCGTCCGGATCAGCCGGACCCGCTACAGTGGGAGATATGGGCAAGGCCCATCGGATTCATGCAGCGATGAATAACCGCCAGGCAGAGCATGAGTCGACTATGCTCGAGACGACAGGTACTGTCCCTGACTAGACTCTTAGTATTTTGATAGACCCAGGTGCTACTGAGAGTTTCATTTCTGGTGCAGCGCTAAAAAGGATTAAGGTAAAGGCAGTCGAGCAAGACGAGTTTAACTTCGTAGAGATGGCTTCTGGAGCCAAACAAAAGGTTGGAGGAAAGGTTACGGGTTGTGCCCTTAACCTGGGAGAGTTTTTCACAAGAGTCGACTTGTACGTCACGATCTTAGGATCTTATGACGTCGTGATCGGTATGGATTGGTTGGAATCGCATGAGGCGATACTCAACTGTAAGACGAAACGGTTGAACTTGGTCGATGACGAAGGAAAGAGACGTGTGATTGTAGGACGGAACCAGGGAGTATCCCTGAGGTTCATCTCTTCCTTACAGTTACAGAAGAGCATGCGCAAGGGGTGTAAGATTTATGCAATGCTCGCGCTAAATGAAAAGGGAGTAGCGGAAGGTCTAGAACACCTTCCGGTGGTGAAGGAGTTTGCGGACGTATTTCCAGAGGAATTGCCTGGGATGCTGCCGGAAAGGGAACTGGAGTTTACCATAGACCTAAAACCGGGGATCGAACCGATAGCAAGAGCGCCTTATCGGATGTCGACCTCGGAGTTGCAAGAGCTGAAAATGCAACTGAAGGAGTTGTTGGACCTGGTACTGATACGCCCTAGTGTGTCACCGTGGGGTGCACCACTTATTTTCATACGAAAGAAGGATGGATCATGGAGGCTTTGCATTGACTACCGTCAACTGAACAAGGCTACGATCAAGAATGAATATCCCTTACCTAGAATTGATGATCTGTTCGATCAAATGAAGTGTGCGACAGTGTTCTCCAAGATCGATTTGCGATCAGGGTATCACCAGTTATAGATCAAGGAGGATGACGTCTCTAAGACCGTCTTTAAGATGAGATTTGGACATTACAAGTTTACTGTTTTACTGTTTGGACTGACAAACGCCCCAGGGGTATTTATGAGTTTGATGAACGAGGTGTTCCGCGAGTACCTGGACAAGTTCGTCCAAGTATTCATTGATGATATTTTGATCTACTCTCGGACGACGAAGGAGCATGACGAGCACTTGCGCTTGGTATTACAGTGTTTACGAGAACACAAACTGTATGGGAAGTTGTCCAAATGCTCTTTTTATCAATCGAGGATTCACTACTTAGGGCATGTCATCTCCGGTGAAGGCATCGCCATGGATCCAGCAAAGGTTGAGGCTATTATGGAATGGCCTGTGCTGACGAATGTCACAGAAGTGTGTAGTTTTATGGGTTTAGCAGGATACTATCGACGGTTTGTCGAGGGATTTTCGAAGATAGCAAATACGATCACAGAATTGCAGAAGAAAAACAAGAAGTTTGTTTGGACTGAGAAATGCGCGGAAGCATTTCAGAGGCTTAAGGAGTTGTTGACGACAACGCCGATACTAAAGGTCCCGGACATGGACGCGGACTTCTTGGTATGCACTGACGCATCCAAGGAAGGTTTAGGCGGAATCTTGATGCAAGACGGACGAGTGATTTCTTACATTTCGAGGAAGCTGAGAAGGCATGAGGAGAACTACGCAACGCACGATTTGGAGTTATTAGCCATCGTATATGCCTTGAAGGTTTGGAGACACTACCTTGTTGGATGAATATTTGAATTAAAGACTGATCATTGTGGACTACAACACATTTTTACGCAAAGCGACCTGAACGCACGACAACAACGTTGGTCGGAATTGCTTAGCGAGTACGACTTCGAGATTACTTACATAAAGGGAACAGTGAACCGAGTGGCTGATGCTTTGAGTCGGAGACCACGCATCTTTTTGGTGTTGCCTCTTCAGATGAATCTACGTGAGAAGATTCTCACTTTATAGCGTGACGATGACTGGTACAAAGAAGTCGAGGATTTTATCGGACAAAACACAATGATGGTACCCCGATATGAGGGATTTTCTTTTGATAGCGATGGGTTATTGAGGTTTAGAGGTCGGATTTATGTACTTCCAAACGACAAGTTGAGGATGTTGATCCTGAGCAAGGCTCATAGAGTAGTTTACATGGCTCACCCGAGAGTCACGAAGACGAGGGCAGACCTTAAACCCTTATTCTTCTGGAAGGGAATGAAGGCCGACATAGTCAACTTTGTGGCTAGATGTCTAGAGTGTCAGCAGGTAAAGGCTAAACATAGACACCCGGCATGATTACTTCAACCACATGCCATTCAGGAATCGAAATGGGAAGTTATTTCGATGGATTTTATTGTTGGATTGCCACTAACGACAAGGAGACACGACTCGATTTTTGTAGTAGTAGACACTCTGACGAAGAGTGATCACTTTATTCCTGTGCGTATGACGTATCAGGCACCTAACATAGCTAGATTTTTCATCAGTGATATTGTGAGGCTACATGGTGTGCCTAAGAAGATTATATCCGATCGAGGATCGGTGTTTACTGGACGATTTTGGACGAGTTTTCAAGAGGCCTTGGGAACCCAACTCAATTTTAGTACCGCATATCACCTAGAGACTGACGGACAGACCGAACGAATGAACCAAACCTTGGAAGACATGTTGTGCATGTATGTGATGGACCAACAAAAGCGTTGGGAGGAATTCTTGCCCCTAGTAGAGTTCGCTTACAACAACAGTTACCAGAGCACCATTAAGATGGCGCCTTTTGAGTTTCTTTATTTGCGATCGTGTCAGACTTCCTTGAGTTGGGATCGGCTTGAGGATAGGGTCCTGGTGGGACCAGAAGCGATCCAAGAAATGGAATAGCAAATGCAAACCATAAGACAAAAGGATAAAAGAAGCGCAGGATCGACAGAAGAGTTATGTCGATGCGCAACGAGTCGACAGTAGTTACGAGGTCAACGATCGAGTCTTCTTGCGGGTTAAACCGCATAAGAGTTCGATCACGTTTGGAAAGGGAGCTAAATTCTCTCCTAGGTTCGTGGGACCTTTCGAGATCGTGGAGAGAAAAGGGCCCATGGCCTATCGACTAGCCTTGCCTGATTCTTTGACGCGTATGCACGATGTTTTTCATGTATCTGTTTTGAGGCATTATATTAGTGATCCTACACACGTGATTGACATGAGTTCCTTGCAGGTATCGGACGAGGGAGCGCTCATGGCTGATCCGGTCCGCATCTTAGATCATCGCATTCGACAGTTACGACGTCGAATGGTAGATCAGGTCAAGGTCCAGTGGGACAATTATAGTCCACACTCGGCGACCTGGGAGGACGCCTATGATATGCGCTAGCAGTTTCCATTTTTGTTTGATAGATAGACTTATGATACTCTGGTACTCTTATTTCGGCTTTTATACTGAGAAACTTCAGGACAAAGTTTAGACCAAGAGGGGGTGTATGTAACATCCCACTCTGGTGCACTGAGAAAACTTATTCTTTGAGGACACTTGCTCGCAAGTGATCTGGACCTTTATGATGTTAAACCATTTATCCTTGATTATGATGCGTTTTCATAGATGACATGATGTGTTTGCTACTTTGATGTAGACAGGTGTTGTTGACTCAGTTTCTTTGAGTGTGCAGGGTTTTTGGACCTTGAGGATGCAGAGGCATCGGTGGAACCCCTTGGACTCCGGATTGAGTCAGGGAGTGTGCTATTTAAGCTGATTTATTTACTATGATATTTCATTGATTTGATGATATGATGTTTACATGTTCTGACATGATTGTTGATGATGCAGGCTGACGATAGCTTGCCAACCAGACTCACATATGGAGTAAAGGGGCCACACACGATTTCCAGAGAGGTTGAGGGAAAGGTGTGGACAACAGACCTTCCAGAGCCTACTAGCACTCCTGCCGTAGCTCGAACTGTAGGTTAACGATTACCTAGTTCGAGAGGATCCATGATGCCGTGAGGGAAGGCTGCGATAGTCACTCACGATGATTCTAAGGGGCGCGCAATAAGGTGGGGGCCTTATTCCTTCGAGCCCTTAGTCTCCCACAAGTTCACCTGGCGGAGTGTTGACTCCAGGGGTTATAGATGTCTACCAATCAGTCAAGTTGGCGAGTGGCACCCTTGGAGCACGTGGTGCATCCTGAAGGGAACGTCGCACGAAGGAAATGAAAGTTGGTGAGTGGCACCCTTAGAGCACGTGGTGCATCTTGAAGGGCACGTCGCACAAAAGAAACAACCAAGGCGAGTGGCACCCTTGGAGCACGTAGTGCGTCCTGAAGGGCACGTCGCATTGATCATGATAAAGAAACAAACCTAGATGGCCCTAAGACATTAACGCCTTAAGAAATCCTTAAACAACTTCCCTAACCAATTGTCGCCTAGCTCAGAATCTAAGTCCTAAGTCTAAGACTTTTTAGGGTAAAAATTTAGTGTAACCTTAAAGAAAAAGGCCCTAGAATAATAAAAAAAAAAAATTCAAACAAAAACCCACTTAAGTAATAGTTAGGTCTTTATAAAATTCTTGGGGTAAATGAAGAGAGTAAGGATTTAATTAAACTAAGGGATTTAAAAATTTGCAAAGAGGAAATTAATTCCTAACTTGTGAAAGAACAAAAGATATTAAATAAATAATAATTGAAAAGATTAATTAATGCATTTACCTTTTTGGTTTTAAAAAGGAAGGGAATAATAAAAATAGGGAAACTAAGTAATAAAGGAAACATAATAAAGGAAAGAAGGGGACATAGGGTAAAAAGCAAAGTCAACATAGTAATGAATCTGCAATTAAGAACTTTCTAAAAGGAACTAAATTTAGCAACTTCATTTTAGGGAAAGTTATTAAAAGCATGTAAGGGGATCTAGGAACACCTAGGAGTAATTTTAGGAGCGACTCTAGGTGGGTGAGGGAAATGAGTCTTTTAGTGAATTTAAAGAAAATAATGTTGGAGAAACGTGGGGGATGAATGACACTTGTACGACAGAAATTTTTTAGAGGGTTTTCATTAAAACTTAAAATAAATGTGATTTAGGAAAGTTGGTGGGTCTCAAAACTCTATGAAAGAAAGGGAGATGAGGGGAAAAGGGAATCGGCTGTTAGTGTATCGTTACGCTGCCGAATTGTGACTTGACTGATTTCTTGTGAGGAGTTGGGAATTTCTCAGCTTGTATTGGAGTGGTAGCTCAGCCTTGCGAGGCGAGCTGGGAAGCTAGGCATACTATCTGGACTGTGTGTGGCCCCTTTGCAGCTTGGGGGGCTAAGGGGGAAGCAGAGTACCCCTAGATATTGGCTGGGAGGTACCGGTGTAGTCTCTACGGTCGGCGAGCGGGAGTGGCACGGAGCAGGAGTGGCATGGAGCGCGCGGTCATCATTCGAGGCGGGAGTTAAGGTGACGGTATGATTTTGTTTTTAATTTGGTAGAATAGGATGCATGATGATCTATGCTGGTATCATAATATTGGTTGTAATTTGATGTAATGGCTCTTTTAATTATGTTCCTCGACGATTAAAATTTTGTTATGGTTATAAAATATTTTTTCTTACTCTGTTGTTGCTTGTTGTTTGGATGTAAGAGATTCTATGACTTTGTTTATATATCACTGTGGTCGTTTTCTATTACAGTGGGCGTATGTATATTTATGTGAGTTATTTTATCATGTTCTGAAAAGGGGTTTGTTTTAATCGGATTTATGTGTGAGTGTGTTTTATTTTCTGAATTGGGTTTCTTTGGTTAGTGTTGTTTCCTTCTCGGCGTTGGCCTAAATTTTCTTTTTATAACTGCAACAACCATAAGCTCTGTGAATGTCCCTGTGTTGGTTGTATTACGTTTTTTTTTCTCTCTACAAACCGCGTAATGTTCTCATGAAAATACTTCTACAAAACTGCTGGGGAAAAGGATGAATTTTAATGACTCTGCGATTGCATTTCCTGGCCTTGTTTTTATAATTAGTTTGCGGTGAAAGTGTCTCTCAAATCCGAAGCATTTTGTGTATTAGCATAGCGTTTCCAACTCCTGAATAGTGAAGCTTCATGTACATGGTCGTAGACACATGGATGCGGGGTTATTTATATGGATGAAACGTTGAAATTTTGCCTCTGTAATTGTAAAGATAATGCGCTGTATTTTCATTTTTTTTTTACCTCGGTTAATCCCACAAGTAATAATAAATAACCATTTTGAACTCTTCTGTAACGGGTGTATGGAGAATTCACCCTGTAATGGAGTATCCGTCTGTAATCGTTAATTACCCTTTTCTGTAATCCTTAATTACCCTTTCTTTTGTTATTAAATTAGCAGCCGGTTGCTTTTACTGGCAGTTTCTTTGGAGTAATGAAATTTTTAACCTTTAATACCTGCGATTGCTTATCTAGCAGTTTCCTTTTGGTGTTAACTTTGCTAATTAAATTACAGGCATTTTATTGTGACTATGTGGATTTTATGGCATTTTATTATGACTGCGTTGATTTTAATGGCGTTACATTATGACTGCGTTTATTATAATGGCATTTATTTATGACTGGGTTGATTATAATAGGGGTGTTTTCTGTCACGGTTGTTTTTTGTAACATCACTGTTACATGTTTTATTGTTGTAAATCCCCTTTCTGCGCCCTGGAAATTTATATGTTTAATTCTCCATTACCCGATGTATTGACTTTTGGATAATGCAGTGATAGTTGAATCGCCTCTACTGGAATTTTCCCCTTCTGTAACGAGCTTGCCTTAGTCACTGGTAGCATTATCCTTGCTCATTCCTGAGCGTACCTTCCTGTAATTTTTCCTGTTCATTCCTGAGTGTACTTCCGGTATTTTTCCTATTTCATGCCTGAGCGTACCTTCCCTTGTGGCTGCGTCATCGTAAGCATACCTTCCTGTGTCTCTTCCTTCCCTATGCTTCTCCTTGGCTAAATCACCGAGAAAAAAATTAAATTTTATTAGGTGCAAGGAAATCATTTTTGTTTTCAGAATTTAGCATCATGCTGCCTTGTTTTCTTTTATCTCTTCACCATTTTAAGATTATCAGGCTTGCTCTACTCATGGCGAGATATTAATGTATCTTTTAACTGCTTGCTTAAAAGGATTCTGAATATTTCTTCCTTATGGATCTATCATAGTTGGGTCATGCACTAGTTAGCTACTGCCTTTAATTTATGAGTTTAGTTTAGTTCTTCAGTTTAGTTGTTAATTAATTAGTTGAATCAATGGCAAATTTGAATTGTAGTTGAGTCCTTGAGTTAATGATTCAAATTAGATTGAAATGATAAAATTACAGCTTTTCCATTTGATTATATTTAATGAATGGGTTAAGGAGATTAGAAGATTTGGTTAATTATTGAATTATAACTTGGGACGATTGTTAAATGTCTACTTAATGATAAATTGCAACTATTCAGTAGGTGAATAAAATTAATTAACGAATTAAGGAAAATTTTAGGTTGTGTTTTATGGCATTCCCAATTTGATTGAGGCTAAATCCTCGCCTTACATGATAAATCACAACTAACCCTGTTAAACAATGAGTGAGATAACTGTTTTTAGGACATTGCCTTAATTATAATTTAAAGGTTAATGTCGCCTTAATTTGACAATTTATAACCATTCTTTAGTCTTGATAGAAGTTGATTTGAGTTAATGGATTTGGATGCTGCTTTATTCATGGTAGTATAATTAAGGAATAAAGCCATTTGTGCTTAATGATAAATCAACTAATCATTCTTATTTATAATTAATGAAGGAGTTAATTGATTTTAGAATACTGCGTTAACTTTAAATGAAATGCTAAGGTTCGCTATAAATGGAAACTTTTAACTAGTCAGTATTCTTGATTAAACATGGATCAATTATTTGGTTAAATGTTATCCTAGTTGAGAACAGACTTGCACAATAAGGTCCTGGAATGATTAATTTTAGAAGGTACCTAGATGACAAATTTGGATCTATAGTTGCACGATGAATGGCCTTGAGACTAGGGTAGATTGTAGTCCTTGTTCAAATTAATGTTGTACAGGGTCGTAAACTTATGTGTGCTTAGTCTGCTAGTGTCGGGCGGGATGTAGACACCTCCGTGTAGCCTTAGTATATAAGTCTGTGTGTGTGATTATTTTATGTGTAAGGAATACAGTGCCGTATCAAGAGTCTCGGGCCCTTTAAAGGCAGGGTTTCCACTCTTGCGACACACCTGACAGAGATTACTAGTTTCTGCCTAAGAAGTCAGCCAGGAGCCTATCTGACCTTCTCTCTCTCCAGAGCCAAGAAATAAGATTAAACGCCCTGCTTTCCTATGCATAAATAGTAAAATCTACTACTATGGATTCTTCCTTCTGTGTTCATATGGTGCATAACCCAGTATGTCGTTAAATGCTTGTGGTTACCTGTGGTGCTCCTTATGTCGATGGTCGTTAATGCTTGCAGTTACTTGTTGTGCGCCTTGTGTCTTCTTGTTGTGATCATCGTGGTTGCGTCTTGTCATTCGTCGGGTGGCGACGTAGAGTCAAGTGTGTCTGTTTCCTTTCTACATGCGCGCACACACTTTTAAAATGAAAAAAAAAATTGCACCTCTTATCAGAGTTGTTGTCGTAACAAGGAGGACGTTACATGATGATACATTGATGATATAATGCTTATGTTAAGTTGAAGTTTATATATTGTGGTTAAAAGTAGTAAAAGTGTTCATACTGATTCACCCACGTCAGTATTCCAAGAATCAAATGGTAATAAATATATACTAAATATGAATAGTAACACATTTATATAAAAACTATTTGATATAATACAATAGATATATAATATCATTACTTCGAAAAATTCATTTGGGACAAAATGTATATAAAAATCCTTTTAAAGAATCTATTTGCAAATTACACATGAAAATAAGGAGAGTTATAAAGGAACACAAGTCTCTCTATAGCATCATTACTTTCCCAATTTCATTTGGGACAAAATGCATATTAAAATCCTTTGAGAGCATCTATGTACAAATTACACATCAAAACAAGAAGAGTTGTACAAATCGTGGGAGAGGGAATATGTTTCTACGACTGTGAGGTATTGAGGTATTGATTGTTGCAGAAGAAAATATGTAAGAGTCACTTTCACGTGAAAGCATCCACATCACCAAACATAGATGAAAAGTGAAATGAACCTACATAGATGAAGTGTACAACTGTAAGAGTCATTTTCACGTGAACGCATCCACTTTACCAAACATATATGAAGTGCACAATAAACCTACATAGATGAAGTGTAGACTGAGCTCTTGCACCAAAAAGGTTTTCCCAAAATAGAATACCAAAATGTTTGCAAAAACGTTGGCACAACTCAAGAATACTTGTATCAGAATACAAGAAAATTTAACACTTGTTTCCATCCTATAGTTTGTAGAAAAAACATTGGCACAACTTAGGAATACGTGTACCATAATACCAACCAAATTACAACTTGTTGACGTGTTGTAGCAGATTATTATAGTCGTATAGTTGGCATGTGGTGGAGATCCTATCTTTCTTGCTTCCTCTTTGTGGTATCGATAATAGAAGGCTTGGAAATACTTGTAACAGAATCCATTCAAATCAAAATCTATGCAAAATAATAAACTAACAGAATTAATCCCGAAGGTCTTATCTCGGTCGTCCCGTAGTGATCCGTCTTGCAGTAGTGAGAGTTAAGTGAGTCAGTCAGACAAAGATAGTCATTCTCTTTAGGCGCTCCCCGATTTTATTTAATAAAGAGTGGAAAATTTGTCTGAAATAAATCAATTAAGGGGGTGAGGTCCATGGAGGTTTTCATATTTTCATGTCGAAGGAAGTTGGTTTGCAACTTTATTTTATTGATATAAGCATCAATTTTCATGTCCCACGGTTTGCAAATTACTAGTCCCTGCCTTGGCAAGGGACTCTAGCAACCGCTTCAAGGTCAACGATCGTTGAACAGGTATTAGATGGTGCAATTTAGTTCATTAAATGGTAAATTTTGGTAAGTTCTGATGTTACTTTTCCTATGTTTTTTCAAATTTCATCTTATTATGATTTTTTTTTAATTAATTAATTAATTTATTAAATATTATATATTGAATTTCGGTTTCATTGTTGGCTCTTTGAGGTGACTTAATTGGCATGGTGTATGTGTTTTTTTTAAACTAATTATCACAAATAAAAAATGATTTAAAAAACAATCAATTATTCTAGTGGTCAGTATGCCTTCTAACAAGAATTGCCAATTCCCTTTATGGATTTTGTTAGTGGTTATCCTACCACCCAATGAAAACATGTTTGAATCTTTGAAGTACTATACAAATTCTCGAAGAAGCTCATATTAGTAACTTTCCACAACACTATTGGTGCCTCTAAAGTTGTCAAACTCTTATTTTAACTTCAATGGAGTAATTTTATATTACCGTTTGCCATCATTTATGATCACAACTCTCAATTGTCCTTAGAGTGAGATGTGGATGAAAATATGAAGTTTTATGCTCTAGGGATGGGTCTCAAACAATGGATAGGGGAGAAATTGATTGAATTAGGCCATAATTAAGGTTCTTAACCTAATGAGACATTATCAAGACCTCTAACCATAAAATTGAACATTTGAAGTGTACTTTTGGCATACATGAGAGATATGGATGCAATCAAGAGTTAATGTATAGTAGGGACTATTATCAATTCCTTAACCATAGCCAAGGGACAAAAATAAGTTCCTTACACCATAAAGGTATCTATGTGGGTCATTGTACATGAATATGAGCACACACCATGACAAAGGACCTTTAGAGGTGATATTTATCCCCCAAGTGAAGTATAGGTACCATTATGAGGTCTTACATGCTAGGGATGACTCTTAAGCTGGTATTGGTCATGGTAGAGGGAGGAAAATAAGGCCCTTTCACCCTAGATGAATCCTTTAGAGATCAAGAGCCAAAAAAGCACCATAATCCATATAACATTTCATATATAGGTCATCATTGTTCTTTAAGTGAGATATGAAAATCATTATGAAATTTGTGCATGAATTATGGGTTTCAAGGACTTAGCCACAATTGGGGGAGAAATATTGAGAATTAAACCCGAAAAGAAAGTTTGGTCTAGTGGGCAATGATGAAGGCCTTGAATTACAGGTCGTGGGATATTTTGTGTGTTGTTGAGAAACATACCCTGAGGTGCTACTGTTTGATTCACGACATTCTACACCATAGCCATAATCCCAAGTCTGTTTGATTCACTGCATTCCGCACCATAGCCATAATCCAAAGTCTGTTTGAATAAGTGTTTGGTTGATTCCATGGTTGATCACATAGAAGAAGTTGAAGCCGTGGAAAGCCTCTCTCACTTTCCTAAAATCATACATTTCCACTAGTTTATGATTGCTTGAAGTGGGGGTAACACCCATATACCATTATATAACATACATTTTGGCAGTCGCCATGTTTGGAACCACCCTCATTAACTTAATTGGATGATTAATATAACTACAATGAAGGTATTTACAATGCATGTCGATTGAACCTATTGTTGTCAAGTTATTTTTTAATCCCTATAGATAACAATGTATTGAAAGGACCTAATGCTACATGCTAAATGTTTGGCAATCAACTTCTTATTTATATTTTATAGGTGGTAATGAAGTACATATTTGAACTAGTGTAAATATTTATTAATGGACATAGCAATCGACATTTGGTTTGAATGATTTGATTGGAGGAATTTAACATGTGTATAGGGATATTTTTTATTGATGGACCATAACCAAGATATTAGATGAAAATCATGTAGATAAGCTTGTCGCAGTTTCTCACAGTCTTAAAATGCAATTTTCAATTAGTTTTTTGACTTATACATTAAAGCAACGTATACTTAAAATACAACCAACAACTGATATCTTCACATTTCACATTAACAAAATGACAAAGTGTTCAACATACTTTGGTTTATTGGCATATTCTAGTAGCATACTTTGGTGTATGCATCATAAAAAGACCTATTCATTCACAGTTATATATTCCGGTAGTGGACTTCGGTGCATATCCATGTATGTATGCTTCACAACAAGGAGTGTTTCAGTTTAATCCCCTTAACTCGCCTTCTAACATTACCTTAAAGAAGAATTGTGACCCCAAGATGAATGCTTATCTAAAGGCATGTTTATGTCCCTGATTTTACAAGGGTGCTAGAAAATTCTATCATCAATCCATGCACTTTCCTATCAACATTTTATTATTAATCTTTACGCTTTCCTATATACATCTTCATTTTCCTATTTGAGGGGACTAGATCTGAAATTAACAATGTTATTTGTTTGTATGCCTTTGTATTAATGTTTACGCTTTCCTATTTACATGTTCTTTATTATCAATTTTCCTATTTGAATGGATTTGATCCGAAATTAACAATGTTCATTGTTTGTATGCCTTTCTCTAAAATTGATGAATGTACCATAAATTTAGTTCATATGATTTCTAAGATCAATGGTCACCAATTCATTTGTAACAACTAAGAAGAGTCTCTTTAGCATGTCCCTTTCTCTATTCCTCACCTTTAGAAATATTGCTAGCATCTCCTCTATCATAAAAAAAATATGGTATTGCTTCCATTAGGAGACATGAGCTTCTTGAAGCCCTATACAATTGACATAGAGTCTTTTGGTGCACCCTTTTACCTGGACAAGTTTCCCTCCCACAAGATATATATCAGTAATTCATTTTATCCCTTGCTCCATCCAAATTTCCCATAGCCCTACCTCATGTCATATATCTTCTTTTTGAGACGTCAAGAGAGTTGTTCACATGATCAATAACAACAGAGTTACATATGAGGAAGACATACACATTGAGTTCCTCAAACATGGTATTCACTCTATCAACTTACATATTGTCAATTTGTTTGATTTATTGTGTTGTTTTATCAGGTTCTCCTTTCACATGGTTCACCCATATCATCCAACCTTTTTTGAATTCAAGGTTTAGTTAATATTCTACAATTACATGACCATCATGATTGGACACAGTTAAATACCTATTATCAAATTTAGTTAAGATCATGTGTTGAATGGCATACATTTTTTTTTTAAACCACAACATTCTTCGCTTTAACGACTAACATGTTCATGCCTAGTATTGGGAATTCATCGCAAACACCAACCTGTTAGTGGCTAGAGTGACCAACCTATTAGTCAGTCCAGTGACTAACATGTTCATCGCTAGTATTGCCAATTGGTCACAAACACCAACCTGTTAGTCGCTAGAGCGACCAACCTGTTAGTCGGTCGAGTGACTAACATGTTCTTTGCTAGTATTTCCAATTGGTTGCAAACCCCAACCTGTTAGTCTCTAGAGAGACCAACCTGTCAGTCGGTCGAGTGAATAACATGTTCGTCACAAGTATTTCCAATTGGTCGCAAACCCCAACCTGTTAGTCTCTAGAGTGACCAACCTGTTAGTCGTTCTACCGACTAACATTCGTCGCTAGCCTAACTTTTACCTATTCTGAATAAGATTCGTTTCCTGGTCACTAGACCAGAAAAGATCCCCGTGTTGCCGCTAGACCGACGAATGTATTCCGATGAAAAAAAAAATCATCTTGGTCGCAAAAACGACTCTATGCCGACGAAAATTCATCTCTACTTTGTCCCAAAAACGTTCAAATTTAATAGTGATTATAGGAACCCAATCTATAGTAAAATGTGTAGGGATTTTATTTTCAAATATTCTACACAAAACCATGGAAATATACATAATATGGGCATCACAGGAGGTTGTAGAATATGTTCCATGACTATTAGTTTTGAATTTATTTTCATTTACCCACCAAGATTTTACTATATCATGGATAGTTATACCATAACTCACACATTCATCATTCTCGAATTTCATTATAAATGATGCATTATAATTATATTTGGGGCTGCAAGTTAATTTATACATTAATTGAATGTCTTCAATCCAAAACGAGCCAACAATAGTCTTTTAATAACTGTGGATGGTTTTGGTCAGAATATCAACTTGATCCAAGGCCCAACTTATCATCTCTATATATGGAAACAATTTTGTCCATGATGTGACTTTGTGAAGCTTTAAATTAGCCACATGTCTTAGCTTGTTTGTGATTTACTCATCTTCTCCTTTGCTTGATTCATCAGAATAGAGGGAATTCTCCTTCCCCAATATTTCATAAACACGATTCCATGATTTAATGACGGTGGTGAAGTGAGCATTAGTGTCTGAAAAAATATATGAATTTGGATTTGGATCTTCTACAAATGGGTCTTGCTTCTTTCCTACTTTATGAAGTGCCATAATTTCCAAGTATCAATGTTATCCCTCCCATGAGAAGTAAAAATCTATGAGTCCAAACTACTGGATATGAAATTTCTTAATGTGCATGGAGAAATGATATAAAGTTCAAAATGCTTTTATTAAATAAAAACACCAAACCATAAATCGAATTAACAAGGTAATCATGTCAAATATGCCAAATTTATTACCTGATGGTCATAAGATTTTCAAAATCCTTTACCTTAACCACATTAAATACACCTTTAATGATCTTGATTAATGAGGATAAGTGATTTCATTGCTTCGAAATTTGGGAGTTTTGAATGATGAATGATAGATGTCTCTCGAAGGCTGAATTCACAGAGAAATTAATCATCCTTTAATTGATTGTTTTGTTTTAATTAGCCACAATTTTATGGCCTTTTTAACTTTAAGTGCTTCAGAACTATGACACTTTGGAACTTCAGGGCTTCGTGAGTTTTGTGTTAAAGGTGTTTAGAATTGTCCCGAAGGCCGAATTCACAGAGTGATTAATTACCATTAATTATGGCAAATAAAACACATTTTACCCTTTAATTTCTGCACTTTATAATTTTGGCAATCTGACACTTTGACGCTTCGACATTTTTTGGATTTGTTGATGATTTAATATTTCAGAGGACAATATCACGGAATGATGTGGCAATATGATGTCACTGTTGATGACATGTCATGAAAACATGACTGATACGTGTCACCTTAAATCATGTGAATTATATAACCAAGAGTTCCCAAAGTGAGTGTCATGTGTCGCCACGTGTAAAGAGTGCAGGTGGTGTAGGACGCATCAGATGATTAATTAAAGTATTTTGTTGGAATTAAGAGCTCCAGATCTCTGGAGCTTCATAACTTCGGGACTTTTAAGAATTTATACATTTTATCTTGAACTCTCGAATCATGAAGTCTCGAAGTAAACTTCAAATTACTTTGTTGATTAAACATTTCGCAATTCTAAAACTCTGAAGTTGTGAGAGCTATCGATCTAGATTACTATCAAGTTTTTGATGGTTAGTGCTTGATCCACCCTGTCAAATTGTAAAAAAAAATATTTTAGTTTAAGAAATAATATTCCTAAAGTTTAAAACTTTACTTGAAAAAGAAAAAACAAAAAGGAATTTCAAAATTTTTTTTTATTCGAAAATTTCATTTATGTTCTAACATAATGTATTCTTTGATATATATAAGAAAGTATTTTGTAGTTTTCTATCATTTGGGTTTCCACCTAAATTCTAGTGTACTGTGTATTTGATGTGATGTGATGTTGATTATTTTTATATTCTCATGATATATTGATGATACATTGATGACATAATGCTTATGTTAAGTTGAAGTTTATATATTTTGGTTAAAAGTGTAAAAGTGTTCATACGGATTCACCCACGTCAGTATTCCAAGAGTCAAATGGTAATAAATATATATTAAATATGAATAATAACACATTTATATAAAAAATGTTTGATATAATACAATAGATATATAATATCATTACTTCGACAAATTCATTTAGGACAAAATGTATATTAAAATCCTTTTAAAGCATCTATTTGCAAATTACACATGAAAATAAGGAGAGTTATAAAGGAAAACAAGTCCCTTTATAACATCATTACTTTCCCAAATTCATTTGGGAAAAAATGCATATTAAAATCCTTTGAGAACATCTATGTACAAATTACATATCAAAACAAGAAGAGTTGTAGAAATTGTGGTAGAGGGAATATGTTTCTACGAATGTGAGGTATTGAGGTATTGAGGTATTGATTGTTCTAGAAGAAAAGATGTAAGAGTCACTTTCACATGAAATCATCCACATCACCAAACATAGATGAAAAGTACAATGAACCTACATAGATGAAGTGTACAACTGTAAGAGTCATTTTCACGTGAAAGCATCCACTTCACCGGACATATATGAAGTGTACAATGAACCTACATAGATGAAGTGTACCCTGAGCTCTTGCACCAAAAAGGTTTTCCTAGAATGGAATACCAAAATGTTTGCAAAACTGTTGGCACAACTCAAGAATACTTGTATGAGAATACAAGAAAAATTAACACTTGTTGGCATCCTATAGTTTGTAGAAAAAACATTGGCACAACTTAGGAATACTTGTACCATAATACTAACCAAATTACAACTTGTTGACGTGTTGTAGCAGATTATTATAGTCGTATAGTTGGCATGTGGTGGAGATCCTAGATTTCTTGTTTCCTCTTTGTGGTATCGATAATAGAAGGCTTGGAAGTACTTGTAACAGAATCCAGTCAAATCAAAATCTATGCAAAATATTAAACTAAAAGAATTAATCCCGAAGGTCTTATCTCGGTCATCCCGTAGTGATCCGTCTTGCAGTAGTGAGAGTTAAGTGAGTCAGTCCGACAAAGATAGTCATTCTCTTTAGGCTCTCCCCGATTTTATTTGATAAAGAGTGGAAAATATGTCTGAAAGAAATCAATTAAGGGGGTGAGGTCCGTGGAGGTTTGCATATTTTCACGTCGAAGGAAGTTGGTTTGAAACTTTATTTTATTGATATAAGCATCAATTTTCATGTCCCACGGTTTACAAATTTACTAGTCCCTGCCTTGGCAAGGGACTCTAGCAACCGCTTCAAGGTCAACGATCATTGAACATGTATTAGATGGTGCAATTTAGTTCATTAAATGGTAAATTTTGGTAAGTTCTGATGTTACTTTCCTATGTTTTTTCAAATTTCATCTTAGTATGAATTTTTTTTTTTAAATTTATTTATTTATTTATTAAATATTATATACTGAATTTTTGATTCGTTGTTGGTTGTTTGTGTTGACTTAATTGGCATGGTGTATATGTTTTTTTTAAACTAATTATCACAAATAAAAAATGATTTAAAAAAAAATCAATTATTTTAGTGGTCAGTATCCCTTGTAACAAGAATTGCCAATTCCCTTCATGGATTTTGTTAGTGGTTATCCTACCACCCAATGAAAACATGATTGAATCTTTGAAGTACTATACAAATTCTCGAAGAACCTAGTATTTGTAACTTTCCACAACACTATTGGTGCCTCTAAAGTTGTCAAACTCTTATTTTAACTTCAATGGAGTAATTGTATCTTACCTTTGGCCATAATTTATGATCACAACTCTCAATTGTCCTTAGAGTGAGATGTGGGTGACAATATGAGGTTTTATGCTCTATGGATGGGCCCCAAACAATGGATAGGGGAGAAATTGATTGAATTAGGCCATAATTAAGGTTCTTAACCTAATGAGCCATTATCAAGACCTCTAACCATAAAATTGAACATTTGAAGTGTAATTTTGGCATACAAGAGAGATATGGATGCAATCAAGAGTTTATGTATATTAGGGACGATTATCGATTCCTTAATCATAGCCAAGGGACAAAAATAAGTTCCTTACACCATAAAGGTATCTATGTGGTTCATTGTACATGAACATGAGCACACACCATGACAAAGGAACTTTAGAGGTGATATTTATCCCCCAAGTGAAGTATAGGTACCATTATGAGGTCTTACATGCTAGGGATGAGTCTTAAGCTGGTATTTGTCATGGTTGAGGGAGGAAAATAAGGCCCTTTCACCTAGATGAATCCTTTAGAGATCAACAGCCAAAAAAACACCATAATCCATATATCATTTCGTATATAGGTCATCATTGTCCTTTAAGTGAGATATGAGAATCATTATGAAATTTGTGCATGAATTATGGGTTTGAAGGACTTAGCCACAATTGGGGGAGAAATATTGAGAATTAAACCCTAAAAGAATATTTTTGGTCTAGTGGGCAATGATCAAGGCCTTGAATTGTAGGTCGTGGGATATTGTGTGTGTTGTTGAGCAACATACCTTGAGTTGCTACTATTTGATTCACTGCATTCCGCACCATAGCCATAATCCCAAGTCTGTTTGATTCACTGCATTCTGCACCATAGCCATAATGCCAAGTCTATTTGAATAAGTGTTAGGTTGATTCCATGGTTGATCACATAGAAGAAGTTGATCCATGGTTGATCACATATGAGGAAGACCTACACATTGAGTTCCTCAAACATGGTATTCACTCTATCAACTTACATATTGTCAATTTGTTTGATTTATTGCGTTGTTTGATCAAGTTCTCCTTTCATATGGTTCCACCATATCATCCAACCCATTTTGAAATCAAGGTTTAGTTAATATCCTACAATTACATGACCACCATGATTGGACACACTTAAATACCTGTTATCAAATTTAGTTAAGATCTTGTGATGAATAGCATAATTTAAAAAAAAAAAAAAAACACAACATTGGTCGCTTTAGCGACTAACATGTTTGTTGCTAGTATTAGCAATTGGTCACAAACACCAACCTGTTAGTCGCTAGAGTGACCAACCTGTTAGTCGGTCGAGTGACTAACATGTTTGTTGCTAGTATTGCCAATTGGTCGCAAACCCCAACCCGTTAGTCGCTAGAGCGACCAACCTGTTAGTTGGTCGAGTGACTAACATGTTCGTTGCTAGTATTTCCAATTGGTCACAAACCCCAACCTATTAGTCGCTAGAGCAACCAAACTGTTAGTCGTTCTACCGACTACTATTCGTCATTAGATGAACTTTTCCCTATTCTGAATAGGCTTCATTTCCTGATCGCTGGACCAACGAAGATCCATGTGTGGCCGCTAGAATGATGAATGTATTCCGACAAAAAAAAAATCATCTTCATCGCAAAAACGACTCTATGGCGACGAAAATTCATCTCTACTTTCTCGCAAAAACGTTCAAATTTAATAGTGATTGTAGGAACCCAATCTATATTAAAATGTGTAGGGATTTTATTTTTGAACATTCTACACAACATCATGGCAATATACATAATATGGGCACCACAGGAGGTTGTAGAATATGTTTCATGACTATTAGTTTGTAATTTATTTTCATTTACCCACCAAGATTTTACTATATCATGGATAGTTATACCATAAATCACACATTTATCATTCTCGAAATTCATTATAAATGATGCATTATAAGTATATTTGGGGGTGCAAGTTAATTTATACATTAATTGAATGTCTTCAGTCCAAAACAAGCCAACAATGGTCGTTTAATAACTGTAGATGGTTTTGGTCGGAATATCAAAGCGATGCAAGTCCCAACGTATCATCTCTATATATGGCAACAATTTTGTCCATGATGTGACTTTGTGAAGATCTAAATTAGCCACATGTCTTAGCTTGTTTGTGATTGACTCATCTTCTCCTCCGCTTGATTCATCAGAATAGAGGGAATTTTCCTTCTCCAAGATTTCATAAACATGATTCCATGATTTAATGGTGCCGGTCAAGTGAGTAGTAGTGTTTGAAAAAATGTATGAATTTGGATTTGGATCTTCTGCAAATGGGTCTTGCTTCTTTCCTACTTTATGCAGTGCCATAATTTCCAAGTATCAATGTTATCCCTCCTGTGAGAAGTAAAAATCTATGAGTCCAAACTACTGAATAAAAAATTTCTTAATGTGAATGGAGAAATGATATAAAGTTCAAAACGTGTTTATTAAATAAAAACACAAAACAATAAATCGAATTAACAAGGTAATCATGTCAAATATGCCAAATTTATTACCTGGCGGTCATACGATTTTCAAAATCCTTTACGTTAACCACGTTAAATACACCTTTAATGATCGTGATTAATGAGGATAAGTGATTTCATTGCTTCGACATTTGGGAGTTTTGAATGATGAATGATAGATGTCTCCCAAAGGCCGAATTCACGGAGATATTAATAATCCTTTAATTGATTGTTTTGTTTCAATTAACCACAATTTTATGGCCTTTTTAACTTTAAGTGCTTCAGAACTCTGACACTTTGGAACTTCGGGGATGCGTGAGTTTTGCATTAAAGGTGCTTAGAATTGTCCCGAAGGCCGAAATCACAAAGTTATTAATTACCATTAATTATGCCAAATAAAACACGTTTTACCCTTTAATTTTTGCGCTTTATAATTTTGGCAATCTGACACTTCGACGCTTCGACATTTTTTGGATTTGTTGATGATTTAATCTTCCAGAGGACAATATCACAGAGTGATGTGGAAATATGACGTCACTGTTGATGACATGTCATGAAAACATGACTGATATGTGTCACCTTAAATCGTGTGAATTATATAACCAAGAGTTCCCAAAGTGAGTGCCATGTGTCGCCATGTGTAAATAGTGCAGGTGGTGGGGGACGCATCAGATGATTAATTAAAATATTTTGTTGGAACTCAGAGCTCCAGATATCTGGAGCTTCATAACTTCGAGACTTTTAAGACTTTATACATTTGAGCTTGAACTCCCGAATCATGAAGTCTCGAAGTAAACTTTGATTTACTTTGTTGATTAAACATTTCACAATTCTAAAACTTTGAAGTTGTGAGAGCCATCGATCTAGATGACTATCAAGTTTTTAACGGTTGGTGCTTGATCCACCCTGTCAAAATGTAACAAAAAATATTTTAGTTTAAGAAATAATATTCCTAAAGTTTAAAACTTTACTTGAAAAACAAAAAACAAAAAGGAATTTCAACATTGATTTTTATTCGAAAATTTCATTTATGTTCTGACATAATGTATTCTTTGATATATATAAGAAAGTATTTTGTAGTTTTCTACCATTTGGGTTCCCACCTAAATTCTTGTGTACTGTGTATTTGATGTGATGTGATGTTGATTATTTTTATATTCTCGTGATATATTGATGATACATTGATGATATAATGCTTATGTTAAGTTGAAGTTTATATATTGTGGTTAAAAGTGGTAAAATTGTTCATATTGATTCACCCACGTCAGTATTCCAAGAGTCAAATGGTAATAAATATATACTAAATATGAATAGTAACACATTTATATAAAAAATGTTTGATATAATACAATAGATATATAATATCATTACTTCGACAAATTCATTTGGGACAAAATATATATTAAAATCCTCTTAAAGCATCTATTTGCAAATTACACATGAAAATAAGGAGAGTTATAAAGGAAAACAAGTCCCTCTATAACATCATTAGTTTCCCAAATTTATTTCGAAAAAAATGCATATTAAAATCCTTTGAGAGCATCTATGTACAAATTACACATCAAAACAAGAAGAGTTGTACAAATTTTTGTAGAGGAAATATGTTTCTATGACTGTGAGGTTTTGAGGTATTGATTGTTGCAGAAGAAAAGATCTAAGAGTCACTTTCACGTGAAAGCATCCACATCACCAAACATAGATGAAAAGTACAATGAACCTACATAGATGAAGTGTACAACTGTAAGAGTCATTTTCACGTGAAAGCATCCACTTCACCAAACATATATGAAGTGTACAATGAACCTACATAGATGAAGTGTACACTGAGCTCTTGCACCAAAAGGGTTTTCCTAGAATGGAATACCAAAATGTTTGCAAAAATGTTGGCACAACTAAAGAATACTTGTATGAGAATACAAGAAAAAATAACACTTGTTGGCATCCTATAGTTTGTAGAAAAAACATTGGCACAACTTAGGAATACTTGTACCATAATACCAACCAAATTACAACTTGTTGATGTGTTGTAGCAGATTATTATAGTCGTATCGTTGGTATGTGGTGGAGATCCTAGCTTTCTTGTTTCCTCTTTGTGGTATCGATATTAGAAGGCTTGGAAATACTTGTAACATAATCCAGTCAAATCAAAATCTATGCAAAATATTAATCTAAAATAATTAATCACGAAGGTCTTATCTCGGTCGTCCCGTAGTGATCCGTCTTGCAGTAGTGAGAGTTAAGTGAGTCAGTCGGACAAAGATAGTCATTCTCTTTAGGCACTCCCCGATTTTATTTGATAAAGAGTGGAAAATATGTCTGAAAGAAATCAATTAAGGGGGTGAGGTCTGTGGAGGTTTGCATATTTTGACGTCGAAGGAAGTTGTTTTGCAACTTTAATTTATTGATATAAGCATCAATTTTCATGTCCCACGGTTTGTAAATTTACTAGTCCCTTCCTTGGCAAGGGACTGTAGCAACTAATTCGGGGTCAATGATCGTTGAACATGTATTAGATGGTGCATTTTAGTTCATTAAATGGAAAATTTTGATAAGTTCTGATGTTACTTTTCCTATGTTTTTTCAAATTTCATCTTATTATGATTTTTTTTAATTTATTTATTAAATATTATATATTGAATTTATGATTCGTTGTTGGCTCTTTGAGGTGACTTAATTGGCATGGTGTATGTGTTTTTTTTAAACTAATTATCACAAATAAAAAATGATTTAAAAAAAAATCAATTATTTTAGTGGTCAGTATGCCTTGTCAAATAGTCTAACAACTTGTAGTCCAGGCGTCTAATGCAATCTGTAAATCACCATCTCTAGTGGCCACAATACTCCAATATGTCAATCACCATCACTATGATACTGTAATCTGTCAATAAGGTGGACCCTGAAAAACACTCTACAACCTCCTCCATCTCCCATGATGAAAATTCTTTTGAGCCTGAAATCACAAATCGAAACAAAAAATTACAATGATCATGTATTTGCCTACATTTAAAGGGATTCAGTTCACAGAGATACACATAGCTTTGATTCACAGAGATACAAACAGGAAAGCATCTTTCTAGACATTTTAAGGAATTATTCTCACAAAGATAAAAATATGAAAACAAGATTTGTTTTCAAATACAAATTATTGACTTCAGATGGCATATGAGCTCCCGATGCATAATTTTTAAGTTCGTCCACTTTTACACTTTGCAACTTCATATTTTTAGATGGATGACTGCATGTAAGATTCTCTAATGTCAATCCATGTTTTTATTTTATGGTTAATATATATTTCTAATATATACAAGATAAAAAGGTGAAATGAGTACTTGAAAAACACACATGAAATATTGTTCATATATATCAATTATTTACAAGATCAACAAGTGAAATGAAAAATGAATTGCAATAGAGCTTCTTATTTACTATTTTTTTAAATTTGCATTCAGAATAGTGTAGGAATATATTAAAAGAATAATAATAGTATTGAGATTCATTATTTCTACTCTTACCAATTCTCAGTACTCCATCCATGCTAACTCCTTAAATTGAAGATGAGGCTTCCGCAGTGGTTGCATTCAAAACTAGGATTTGTCTATGGGATACTACCCATTTCATGTGCTTGAAGATTGCATGTAGAAATGAGACTCTTTCCTCTCAGCCTCTCCAATAGGTTTGTAGCATTCATATTTCAAGCCAGGATGATTGCTAAATTAAATGATATCGTTCATAAATTTGGGATTTTAAAAACCATTTCAGTGTACCGATAATATAATTCATGGATGTAGGCAACCACGAATTAGATTGATTTAAAAAGTTGCTAACAATCAATTCTAGGTTCCTAGGAAACATGGAAAATAGGCATAATTCATACTCCTTAAATCAAAATTCATTATTTTATCATATTGATGTAGTAAATGATTTCATTTTTCCCCTTGAAGAAGGACTAAGGGCTTAGTAATTAGTCAAAAGGATTCGGTAAAATCCACACTTCACATTGAAAATATGAAGAAATCTAGTAGATATGAAGAGACGGAAATGTGAAAAATGCACAACCTCATTCTTTATTAATCTTTGAAGCATTTAAATTTGTCAATTTCACTAACATATCCAAATTTGTCCAAATTTTAATCTAAAGCATAACTTTGTTCATTTTTATTTTAACTCTCTAGTACAAGCAAATTTGTCAAACTTGCTTCAAGCTTTAATCTTTAAAGGAAAAGGTCAAATAAGAATAGCAAAACAATTGCACATACACTTAAATCTCACCGAAACTTTCATTAAGTTTTACAACATAAACGAATTTGTCTCCCTAACTTGGAGCTTTAATCTTTAAGGAAAAACAAAAAAATAGAAATCTAGTACAAGAGCATGAGAGAACCTACATACACACTAAAATCTCCTCCAGAATTAAATCTTTAAACTCAATAATTCATAAGATTGAGGCTTCGTAATTCCGTCAAATAACAAAGAAACAAGATATCAAGATTAATGTGAGAAACCTCATGAAATGTAGTGATCCCTTCTCGAAAATAAAATTACCACAACCATGATTCTGGTTTCCATTGTTGCAATTTTCTAGGCTCGTGATAGAATTATAGCCATGTCCGATTTATGAAGAAATATTCGTCCAATTTATAAAGAAATATTATTTTACAATTTATGAAGAAATACTCCTTTATGAAGAAACACTATTTGTATCTCCATAGCCTAATGTTGTAGTAGTATTTTGTAAGGGTGAAACAGATTGAACGAAATTGCCAACAACATTAGGACTTGGAAGGAAGCTAGAGTTTCCCTAAGTAGGGATTCTGCACTATCTCTTTATCACTATATCTTTGAGAGACAATAATATAAATAATCATGTTATTTCTAAGTTATCTAAGTACGGATTCTGCACTATCTCTTTATCACTATATCTTTGAAAGACAAGAATATAAATAATCATGTTATTTCTAAGTTAGTTAGGATTCATATATACTCAACGATCCACTACCAAAATGCAAGAAAACATACTATTGTTCAAAAAGGGGAGTACTACTAAAATCATGTTATCTTGTTAATCAACTTCATCAGGTTCTCTAAACTTCAGAGACAGAAAGATGTCTCAAAATGCCTAAGATACTTTCTAGTTCATGCGTTCAGACATGTGCTTGATGATGGTTGTGTTTCCCAACTTACATTTTAATCTATTTAATTCTTAATTAAGTCATACTTTGAGTTCTTAATTAAATCCTAATTTCGGCTTTATAGGACTAACATGCACTTATCTTTTAAGTCATATTCTATTCATTTTTTACCACTACACAATTATTGAAACCATAACTTTTGTTTTTCTAAAGACCAAGTTTATGAAAGTCTAGATCTTACATCCAAAAGATTAGCATTAACTATATATATCTATAAGGTTTATTTCTTATAAAAATATTTGAATTTAATATTATTTATATTGCTCAATGACTCTAAATTTGTCCATATCAGTGAAACCAACCACCAATATTCTCTTGCTTGCAATTATTAGTCCCTACCCTTCGGGATGAGGGACTATTAGTAATTGGTTTTCTAATCAGTGCACACAAATCAATGAAAACAAATCATTTTATCCAAAGTTTTCATCGATCCATACCTCTTTCTACCACAAATTTCATATTTTATCTTAAGTTTTTGTTTTGAGGTCTTATTTGGCCTCATAACGAGGCAGACTTAGAATAAATTTTAATGGTTTTCAAATTATTCAAAGTGGAATAAACTAATGCTATCTCCCAGTTGGTATTAGTTATTAGTTATTAAATATTAAATGTTTGTTTCTCGGTCGATGCTTTCTCCAAGGTTTTTCCATATTTCAAACATAGCCTCCCAAACTGCCACCTACACCCCATTTGCATGCAAATATATTTGTTTTCATTTCCAAGGAAGTTCTTTTCTTTCCTTTCTGTGATTTCCAAAGACCTATTTCCTTTCTTTTTGTGACTTTTGAAGATCTCTTTCTTTCCCCTGGGTGATGCAGGGTACCACTCATCTTCTGTGAATTAATTCTCATAGATCCTGTAGATAATTTAGTATGATCTTTCTCTCTCAAAAAGATGGGGTGAAATCATGAAGATGGGTTATACTTTTGCTTGTTTTATGAGAAAAAAAACTATATTTTCACAAGTTCTTCAACTTCCGGCACACAAAAGTATTTTTTTTATTTAGAATTTCACTTTATAGTAAAAACAAAACTTGTGAATAATTTTGTTATCTTTCCAATCACTATTTTTCAAATTTGTTTTATCAAAATTTGACAATTGTTTAACAATATGTTCCTTAAACATGAAAGGAATGATAATGAGTAACGTTTTTCTAAAACAATGTATCTATTATTAAACTTATGTTTTTAAGAAACGAAATATACATCAACAATCTGCAAAGACTCTATTTTATTATGACTATAATTTTGAATCTAACGGATGAAATTATAATTTCTAGAATTTTTTGAAGTTGACCAAGCTGAAAACGTTGTAGATTTTAAACACATGTTTTTCTACACCTTGTATCTATTTTAATTTTTACTTAAAACTAAAATCTAAATATATCCTTTTGAAAAGAACAGTTTAAGGATTATGAATATATTTTTTTCAAAAATTTTCACTGTATATTTTTAGAGATACCGATATTTCATTTCACTGAATCATAATGTTTGCTGAAAATATTATGCAGTGATTTTTTTTTTTAAATTAAATAAAAATAGATAAAAATAAAGAAAATGAAAACAAATTATAGGAAATGAAGGTAGATTCAATTTTGGAAATGCTGGTGTCATTTTCGAAACCAAATTATCAGTATTTGCAGTAGTCCACAACCTCTGAAGTTTAGGTAAGCTTGGGACAATTCTCTAGTTTTTGTTTTCAGTCTCAAACTCATGTTTTTGGCTGAAATAATCTTTCGGCGAAACCTAGTTTTTAATGGAATCCATTTAAATTAAACGTTTCGGCCGAAAAGTCTTTCAGTCGAAATATGATTACCATAGGAAAATATTTCATCCGAAAATTATTATACACAAATTTCGAGGGAAACGTCAGGGCTCTGTTCAATTTGATGTGCAAATTTTCGGCCGAAAAAATTCCTAGAAACATTTTTTCGACTGAAACATTGCCGCTAGGAATTTTTGAGACCCGATTGTCACGAAAGTGTTACCCATATTCATGATTTTACCTGACAATGAAAGAAAAAAACATTTAAGCCAGGAAGTTGTTTTGACCTCAATTCATGTTGCTTTAGTTGTTTACCTAGTAATGTCGAAATTTTTCAAATTATATACTCACTATATTAAATTTGTACAACATTATAGATTGATGGTAAAAGGAGAAGGTGGATTGTTATAGATATCTCTTACCAAAGAGAGACATTGAAGATGCTCCTTCATTGGTTTTCCCTACCCTTCGGGCTGAGGGACTACTAGTAATCGATTTTCTAATATATGCACGCAAATCAATTAAAACAAAGCATTTTATCCAAATTTTTCATCGATCCATACTTTTTTCTACCTCAAATTTCATATTTTATCCTAAGTTTTTTTTTTCAAGTCTTATTTGGCCTCAGAACGAGGCAGACTTAGGATACATTTTAATGGTTTTCAAATTGTTAGTCCCCGCCGAAGGCGTATACGGACTATAGTGATCAATAATTAGTTGACTTCATATTAGTTTGTTGTTTGACTACAATATTTGTATACTTTCTAATGTTCGAACTACATAAGTAAAATGATTATTTTTTATATATTAAAAAAACCCATATATATCATGATCTGATTGGATGATAGATTTGAGGTCTTATTGCCAGCTTCGCTATTCCCAATGAATTATATGTCGCCATATCCAAAGTTTTATCATGTACGGTGCTTTTCTTAATTTGTACTATTCGTATTGAAATGTTTAGATATCCAAAGTTTATGCTAATAGATTTGAGGTCTTATTGCACATGGATAGTCAGTTTTCATATTGTTTTTTCGTCTCACTCAATTTTTTTTTAGCATAGTCCCCCCTGTTCAAACTATTGTTAATATTATTTTTATTATTTTTTTATTACTATTACTATGTGTGTTTTTTTATTTATTGTTGCGTACTTCGAGAGTCTTTGTCATTGTTGTGTATGTAAACAGGTCTTCCATGCTACATTATTTCTTAAATGTTTTCATAGGGAGAAGCCCTTTGACAGTTTTGGTAGTATTAAGTGTTTACCTAACAGGTCTCACAACCTTAAACTTTTATTGTACAGATGTGTTGCAATACAATTTTGTTCCATTTTTTTGATGGTGTTTTTTTCAGTGAAATTGTGCAATATTGTTCTCCAACGACATCACTGGTTTAGTGGTTGATGCTTGTTTGTTGGTTCATTCCATGCTTCTTGTTCTTGTTTGATTCAACTTTGCAAAGTTGAGGTCCTGCAATTGCAGTTGGACCTCTTTGTGGTTGTTCACTGGTTTGTTGTTCTTCAACTTTGCAAGTTGTTGGACCTATTGTTGCAATTTTCAAGTTTTGGGGCTGAGCTCTTGTAATCCCTCTTTGACGGGTAAGTTTCTGTGCCATCGTTTCGTTTCTATTTATTTTTTTCTACTTGGTGTTTTGCACCTTATAGGCAAGATTTTTCAATGGTAGAAGTCCCTACCTCGAAATTTTGTTGCATAACATCTTTCTGTGTGGTCTTATTTTATATTCTCGGAAACCATGCGTTTTCATATGCCAACTACCACGTCCTAGATATTGTGCCATAGCTATTTCCAAAATTGTTATGCAAAGGGGTTTAGAAAACAAATTCGGAGTTGTTACAAGGGGGAACCATTCGTCGGGGTGTAGTGATAGGGAATGCTTTTATTATGTGGGTCAAAAAACTTTGTCCACCTGTTTCCTTTGTCCTATCCTTTCTATTTTGAAGAACATATTCTTCCTCTGAGGAGATTTTAGGATGCACACCATGAATAGGTTCAAATCGGTCTTTATGCTCAACAAATTTAAAGTGTTATTTGTTTTCATTATTTCTTCTGTTTGGTTCATTGTTTAGTGTCGGCTTGTTTTCTTGTCATCTGTTGTGGCTACTAGGGGGTATTGAATTTGAAAAGAATAAGGTTGAAGAATACATACCGGTATTGGTACGCAGTTCCATGCTTGTAGTTTTCTATTTGTCTTTCTTTTTGTTTTTGATTTTTTTCCCCCTTTTCTCTGTTTTCATACAAACTGAAAATAGTTAAGAAACAACTTGAAAATCATAAGAGATAAACCAAGTATTAGATGTTGATTTGTATGAAATAGATACACACTCCATTATACATGAAAACATTGACGAGGTGTTTCATAACAATGTGATTTTTAGTTTGGATGCATTCTCGTATATTGTAGGAGATTTCCTTTTCGATGCATTTTAGGTTCTACTGCATTTCCGTTATTCCTCAACGGAATTGCACAATGGATTTATAGATTATTTCTTGGGTTGTTTAAAAAATAGTGACATTGAGGCATTGGAGTCGTATGAATATGAATTGGCATCTGATTTTCTTCGGAAGTTGCATGGAATGTATGATGTCACTACGTAGTTTTCAAAGATACGGTTTTCTGCATCTCCAATTCTGCCTGCAAATGAGAGGGGAATTTGGAGAGATAAATTTTGTATATGGTGGCTGTCTAAGTGTCTCAATATATCAATTGGAATATGTTCATTGAAAAGAAAAACAAGATATCTACTACTCAACAAAACTGCATCTAGCAATTCATATTGCATCTTGTTCCATGATGTCAATCCTGTCAGTGGTCATTATGAACCACTACTGTATAGAAAATTGTCCATATGCAATCTTGGAGGACCTCATATTTACTTGTCCTTCATTTCCAAAGACCTTGAATTGCAGTGGAAACAGATTATGCATCGCATAGATTGCCATGGTTTGCAAATAGCAACAACTGTTGTATCTAGTTGTGGAGATAGTTTGGTCAATGCAATTTTTTGTTTGGTAGTAGCAGAGTTAGATGTCCATTCACTATGGATTTAAACTATATAATCCTTTGCAATGCAATTATAGGTAGAAGCCAACAGGATTTTAGGTGCTTGCATCAACACCTTTCGCCATATCTCCTAGAAAATATGCTGGCAATTGGAGGTTGGCAAGAATAACTTGTAAACATGGCACTTCCATATGAAAAAGGAAATGTGGAGAGTGGTAGACTCTGTTTGCAATGGCTATCTATCATATTCAGAGTAAATATCCAGGTATGGCTGGCTCTACCAGATTTAAAAGTCCATTCCTGGTCTATTGATTCAAATTACGATCAAACAATTGACATCCTCTCGTTGAAAATAGATACGACACATACCCATTATCAACCTTTGCTTGGACATATCACTGGTTCAGGGCCCAATGTCCATGCCACCCAAATCGCATCGAATCTGCATATTTATGGCATGTTTTTTAATGAGAATGAAACTCCTCCTAGTTGCGGTAAGGCCATACAGGGCTTAAACAAAAAACGTAGACTAAGTTATCACAACTTGAAAAAGGTCATGCTTGAAATTCATCCCATTTGTGATGAGGCCATATAGGGCTTAAACAAAAAATGAAGACTAAGTTATCACAACTTGAAAAAGTTCATACATGAGAGAAAAACAAATATTGGTGGTATAGTGTTACATCCCCCTCTGGCGCACTGAGCTAACTTATTCTTTGAGGACACTTGCTCGCAAGTGATACAGATTATTATGCTATTTAAACTTTTGATTTTGATTATGAGGCGTTATGGTTGATGACATGTTGTTTTACTACATTGACATAGATAGCTTCTATTGACTCGGTTTTAGTGAGTGTGTAGGGTTTTGGACCTTGAGGATGCAGAGGCATTGATGGAACCCATTGGACTCCGAATCGAGTCAGGGAGTGTGCCATTGGGGTTTGATTGTTTTACTGTGATATTAGTGCATCTGATTAGATGATATGATGTGGATATGTTCTGAAATGATTTGTTGATGATGCAAGCTGACGATAGCTTGCCGACCAGACTCACATATGGATTAAAGGGGTCACACACGACTACTAGAGATGTTGAGGGAGAGGTGTGGAAAACAACCCTGCCATAGCCTACTAGCACTCCCACTGTGGCTCGAACTATAGGTTAACGATTACCTAGTTCGAGAGGACCCACGATGCCATGGGGGCAGACTGTGACAGTCGCTCACGATGATTCTAAGGGGCATGCAATAAGGTGGAGGCCTTATTCCTTGGAAGCCCCTAGTCTCCCACAAGTTCACCTAGCAAAGTATTGACTCCAGGGGTTATTGATGTCTACCAAGTCAGTCAAGATGCGAGTGGCACCCTTGGAACATGTGGTGCGTCCTGAAGGGCACGTCGCACAAGAAAAATGGAGAGTGGCGAGTGGCATCCTTGGAGCACGTAGTGCATCCTGAAGGGCACATCACGCAAAGGAACAGAGGAGGCGAGTGGAACCCTTGGAGCACCTAGTGCATCCTGAAGGGCACGTCACGTTGTTGATGATAGAGGGATGAACCTAGATGACCCTAAGACAAATAACATGTCAATTAATTTAAAAAAAATAAAAATAAAAAATATTTCTTAATTAATTGTCTTCTGATACAAAATCTAAGGTCTAAGTCTAAATTACGCTAGTGGTGAAATTTAGTCTACCTTTAAAAATAAAAAACTAAAAAACTAAATAATAATAATTAAAATAAAACCACTTAAATAATAATCATGATCTTCATAAAATTTTGTAACATGAAGAGAGTAAGAAATTAATTTATTCATAAGAAGTAAAATATGTGGTTATAAAATGTAAAGAGGGAGGTAATTATTTTATCTTTTGACAATTTAAAATATACTAAATTAATGATAAAAGGGAAAAGGGGTTAAATTCCACACCTGCCTTTTTGAGTTCTAAGTAAAAGGGGAAAGAGGGAAAATAAAAAAAATAGGAAACTAGCGAAAAGAGGTAACATAAAAAGGGAAAAAGGGCAACTTAAGGGAAAAAGCGGGAAGTCAACTTAATAAAGAATCTACATTTAAGAGCTTTCTAATTTTAAATTAAATTAGCAATTTCATAATAGGGAAATCCTTTAAAACCTCTAAGGGAATTTAGGGACTGCTAGGAGTGATTCTAGGAGTAACTCTAGGTGGGTGAGGGAAATAAGATAGTTAATTAATTAAAGAAATTAAATAATGGAGGAATGAAGGGGATGGGTGACACTTTTACGGAGAATTTTTTTTAGGAAATTAATTATAAAAACTTAACTTAAAGAGAAATTTGGAAAGTAAGGAACAACAAAACTCTATATAATGAAGGGAGGTGATGGATGTTGGATCATCTTCTGTTTGTGTAATGTTACGCTGCAGAAATATCGACTTGACTGACTTACTTGTGGGAGTTGGGATACCCAGCTCGGAGAGGAGTGGTAGCTCGGCCTTGCGAGGCGAGTTGGGAGCTAGACGAAACCTATGGATAGTGTGCGTGGCTCATTTGCAGCTCGGGGGGATAAGGGGGAAGAAGAGTACCCCTAGAATTGGCTGGGAGGTACCGGTGAGGTCTCGACGGTCGACGAGCTGGAGTTGCACGGAGCGCAGGATGCCAATCGAAGCAGGTGAATAGGCAACGGTACGCTTTCTTCATTTGAATGGTAGAATTTTGTAGGTTTTATGATTGGATTTGCATGATTGATTATGTAAGTAGATTGGATGTTTAGCTTGATAGCTAAATTTTCTTAGCCTAGCTCCTTGGTTGTCGTCTCCTATGGCCTTGTTTTCCCGCATGTCGTGACCGCCCTATGGTGTTGATTGTGACCTTGAGGTTGTTTAGTCTTCGTTTCTAGCTCATCAGTCCTCGCCTGAGCAGTCAGCCAGGAGCCTGATCTACGGTCGTCGCCTTAACGTTAAAAGACCTATGGATCTCAACTCCCTACTTTCCTGTGCGAGGATGGTGAAGCGAAGGAAAACCTATCAGCTGTCTACCTCTGTGGATGTCCTTGCTAGATTGACGACTTGCGTCCTTCAGCACGGCCTCTGTGTTGGATTATCTTTCTTCCTTGTTGTTTATTTTTTGCACCTCGACTGACAGAATCCTTGCGATCCTTTCAATGAGTTATCCTTAGGGCCCTAGCATTCTCTTACTATTTTAAGCATTTATATATTGGTAATCTGAGATGAAAAATATTTAACTTCAATCTGTGTTTGGATCATGTTGGATTGAATGTTTTTTTTTTTTTTATTTACTTCGGCAATTATAAATGGGTAACTGCTGTAAAAATGTTAACTCGATTGCTGTAATTCAGAAATGGATGAAAAATAATTATCCTTCATCAATTTCATTATGTGATGGCTGAAAATTTTTAGCCCTGCATTGTTGATTAATCTCCACCCTAGCCTCGTGACTTCATTACTTCACTAGTGAAATTTTACTGTGTAATTTTCATTGGTGGCTAATTCATTGATAAAAATATGTATTACTTCAGTGAATGAAATTGGTGATAGCTATAATCTTCACTCTGCGTTCAGTAAGGTAAATAAGTAAAAAGATTAGTTCAACAAGTGTAAATTGAGATAGATGTAAATATAACTCTGCATTTTCACTGCCAAAGCGATTTGACTCTGCATTTGACTTCGTTATTATACCTCCAACATGAAGGTCCGCATGGTGGTCTTTCAACTGAAGGGGAGCACTCTTCTATGGTGGAAGACGCTCCTACCGCAGCTGAACATGGTCGTCAAAGATGTATCATGGGAACTGTTCGAGGAGCGGTTCCGAGAGAGGTACCTTTCAGAGTAATTCATTGAGCGCCAGCTCAATGAGTTCAACGCCTTACGACAAGGAGGTCGTACGATGCCCGAGTACGAGGCCCATTTTATGGAGCTTCTCTGGTACGCTTCACACCTTAACACTGAGAAACTTAAGGTCAATAGGTTTGTGTTCGGCCTTAACGACAACCTATGTGCAAAGGTTAGGATTTTGATGCCTCAAACCTTACATGATGCCATCCAAAAGGCCCTCATAGTGGAGGAGAAGCTTATCAGTGGGGTTCAAACCAGGAATTCAATGACACCAGCAGGGCAGGTTCCATCTGGAGCACAACAGCATCAGACACCGGCCATACATACGCCAGGATATCGTGGCTTCCAGAGGGGATCCACTTTCACTACACCCCGGTGACCGATGCCTCAACAATGGACACCTTATCGAGGACCACAACATCAGCAGCAACGTCGCTTGCAAAAGCATCAATTTAGGCCTGTTCAGCAGAACAGACCAGGGTTCCAGGCCTGTGGGCCGTCATCCTCTACTTCGGGTACCAGGACTACTGGGCTAAAGAAGGGATCCTGGACATGTGGGGAGCCACACTACTAGCACGATTGGTCAGTGGAGAGGACTAGAGCATCCGGATCAGCCGGACTCACTACCGTGGGAGATATGGGCAAGGCCCATCGGATTCATGTAGAGGTGAATAACTGCCAGGTAGAGAACCAATCGACTGTGCTCGAGATGACAGGTACTGTCACTGACTAGACTCTTAGTATTTTGATAGATCTCGGTGCTACCGAGAGTTTCATTTCTGGTGCAGCACTAAAAAGGATTAAGGTAAAGGAAGTCGAACAGGATGAGTTTAGATTCATGGAGATGTCTTCTGGAGCCAAACAAAAGGTTGGAGGAAAGGTTACGGGATGCATCTTTAACCTGGGAGAGTTTGTCACCATGGCCAACCTATACATCACGATCTTAGGATCTTATGACGTCGTGATTGGTATGGATTGGTTGGAATCGCATGAGGCGATACTCAACTGTAAGACAAAATGGTTGAGCTTGGTCGATGACGAGGGATAGAGACATTGGATTATAGGATGGAACCAGGGAGTTTCCCTAAGGTTCATCTCTTCCTTACAACTACGGAAGAGTATGCATAAAGAATGCAAGCTTTATGTGATCCTTGCGTTAAACGAGAAGGGAGTAGTGGAAGGTCTAGAACACCTTCCGGTGGTGAAAGAGTTTGCGAACGTATTTCCAGAGGAGTTACCTGGGATGCCGTCGGAGAGGGATTTGGAGTTTACCATAGACCTAAAACTAGGGATTGAATCGATAGCAAGAACGCCTTATCGAATGTCGACCCCGGAGTTACAAGAGTTGAAAATGCAACTGAAGGAGTTGTTGGACCTGGGATTGATACGTCCTACTGTGTCACCGTGGGGTGAACCTGTTATTTTCATACGAAAGAAGGACGGATTGTGGATGCTTTGTATTGACTATTGTCCACTGAACAAGGCCACAATCAAGAATCAATATCCATTGCCGATAATTGATGATCTGTTCGATCAAATGAATGGTGTGACAGTGTTCTCCAAGATTGTTTTGCGATCAGGGTATCACCAGTTACGGATCAAGGAGGATGAAGTCCCTAAGACAACCTTTAAGACGAGGTCTGGACATTACGAGTTTACTGTTTCACCATTTGGACTGAAAAACGCCCCAGGGGTATTTATGAATTTGATGAATGGGGTGTTCTGCGAGTACTTGGACAAGTTTGTCCAAGTGTTCATTGACGATATTTTGATCTACTCTCGGATGACGGAGGAGCATGATGAGAACTTGTGCTTGGTACTACAGTGTCTGCGAGAGCACAAATTGTATGGGAAGTTGTCCAAATGATCTTTTTATCAATCGAAGATTCACTACTTAGGGCATGTCATCTCCGGCGAAGGCATCACCGTGGCTCCAGCAAAGGTTGAGGCTATCATGGAATGGCATGCGCCTACAAATGTCCCGAAAGTGCGTAGCTTCATGGGTTTGGCAGGATACTATCAACGGTTCGTCGAGGGATTCTCAAAGATAGCAAGTCCGATCACGTAGTTGCAGAATAAGAACAAGAAGTTTGTATGGACCGAGAAATGCACGGAATCATTTCGGAGGCTCAAGAATTTATTGACAACAACACCAATACTAAAGGTCCCTGACATGGACATGGACTTCTTCGTATGCATTGACGCATCCATGGAGGGCTTAGGCGGGGTCTTGATGCAAGATGGACGAGTGATTTCTTACATTTCGAGGAAACTGAGAAGGCATGAGGATAACTATGGGACGCATGATTTGGAGTTGTTAGCCATTGTAAATTCCTTGAATCTTTGGAGACACTACCTTGTCGGACAAAAATTCGAACTAAAGACTGACCATTGTGGACTACAACACATATTTACACAAAATGACCTGAACGCGCGACAACAGCGTTGGTCGGAATTTCTTAGCGAGTACGACTTCGAGATTACTTACATAAAAGGAATGGTGAACCGAGTGGTGGATGCATTGAGTCGGAGACCACGCATCTTTTTGGTGTTGCCTCTTCAGATGAATCTACGTGAAAATATTCTCACTTTACAACATGACGATGACTGTTACAAGGAGGTCGAGGGTTTTATCGGAACTAGCATGACGATGACTGCCACAACCTACTAGCACTCCCGTCATGGCTCGAACTGTAGGTTAATGATTACCTAGTTTGAGAGGACCCACGATGCTGTGAGGGCAGACTGCAACAGTCTGTCACGATGATTCTAAGGGGTGCGTAATAAGGCGAGGGCCTTATTCCTTAGAAGCCCTTATTCTCCCACAATTTCACCTGGTGGAGTATTGACTCCAGGGGTTATTGATGTCTACCAAGTTAGTCAAGAGGCGAGTGGCACCCTTGGATCATGTGGTGTGTTCTGAAGGGCACGTCGCACAAGAAAAATGGAGAGTGGCGAGTGGCACCCTTGGAGCACCTAGTGCGTCCTGAAGGGCACGTCGCATTGTTGATGATAGAGGGATGAACCTAGATGACCCTAAGACAAATAACATGTCAATTAATTAAAAAAAAACAAAAAAAAACAATTTCCCTAATTAATTGTCTCCCAGTACAAAATCTAAGGTCTAAGTCTAAATTACGCTAGTGGTGAAATTTAGTCTACCTTTAAAATAAAAAAATTAAATAAATAAATAATAATAATTAAAATAAAAACCACTTAAATAGTAATCATGATCTTCATAAATTTTTGTAACATGAAGGGAGTAAGAAATTAATTTATTCATAAGAAGTAAAATCTATGGTTATAAAATGTAAAGAGGGAGGTAATTATTTTATCTTTTGACAATTTAAAATATACTAAATTAATGATAAAAGGGAAAAGGGGTTAAATTACACACCTGCCTTTTTGAGTTCTAAGTAAAAGGGGAAAGAGGGAAAATAAAAAAAATAGGAAACTAGGGAAAAGAGGTAACATAAAAAGGGAAAAAGGGGAACTTAAGGGAAAAAGCGGGAAGTCAACTTAGCAAAGAATCTACATTTAAGAGCTTTCTAATTTTAAACTGAATTAGCAATTTCATAATAGGGAAAGCCTTTAAAACCTGTAAGGGAATTTAGGGACCCCTAGGAGTGATTCTAGGAGTAACTATAGGTGGGTGAGGGAAATAAGATAGTTAATTAATTAAAGAAATTAAATAATGGAGGAATGAAGGGGATGGGTGACACTTGTACGAAGAAGAAGTTTTAGGAAATTAATTATAAAAACTTAACTAAAAGAGAAATTTGGAAAGTAAGGAACCACGAAACTCTATATAATGAAGGGAGGTGATGGAGGTTGGATCATATTCTGTTTGTGTAACGTTACGCTATAGAAATATTGACTTGACTGAATTACTTGTGGGAGTTGGGATACCCAGCTCGGAGAGGAGTGGTAGCTTAGCCTTGCGAGGCGAGCTGGGAGCTAGACGAAACCTCTGGATAGTGTGTGTGGCCCCTTTGCGGCTCGAGGGGCTAAGGGGGAAGAAGAGTACCTCTAGCATTGGTTGGGAGGTACCGGTGAGGTCTCGATGGTCGGCCAGCGGGAGTTGCATGGAGTGCAGGATGCCAATCGGAGCGGGCGAACATGCAACAGTATGCTTTCTTCGTTTGAATGGTAGAATGTTGTAGGTTTTATGATTGGATCTGCATGATTGATTATGTAAGTAGATTGGATGTTTGTCTTGATAGATAAATTTTCTTAGCCTAGCTCCTTGGTTGTTGTCTCCTATGGCCTCGTTTTCCCACATGTCGTGACCGCCCTGTGGTGTTGATTATGACCTTGAGGTTGTTTAGTCTTCGTCTCTAGCTCGTCAGTCCTCGCCTGAGCAGTCGGCCAGGAGCCTGATCTACGGTCGTCACCTTAGCGTTAAAAGACCTATGGATCTCAACGCCCTACTTTCCTGTGCGAGGATGGTGAAGCAAAGGAAAACCTATCAGTCATCTATCTCTGTGGATGTCCTTGCCAGATTGATGACTTGCGTCCTTCAGCACGACGTCTGCATTGGATTATCTTGCTTCCTTGTTGTTTATTTTCTGCGCCCCGACTGACAGAATCCCTGCAATCCTTTCGATGAGTTATCCTTAGGGCCATGACATTCTCTTACTATTGTCAGCATTTATATATTGGTAATTTGAGATGAAAAATATTTAACTTCAATCTGTGTTTGGATCATGTTGGATTAAATGGTTTTTTTTATTTATTTACTTCGGCGATTATAAATGGGTAACTGTTGTAAAAACGTTAACTCGGCTGTTGTAATTCGGAAATGGATGAAAAATAATTATCCGTCATCGATTTCATTATGTGATGGCTGAAAAATTTTAGCCCTGCGTTGTTTATTAATGGCCACTCTAGCCTCGCGCCTTCATCACTTCACTGGCGAAATTTTACTGTGTAATTATCATTGGTGGCTAATTCGTTGATAAAAATATGTATTACTTCAGCGAATAAAATTGGTGATAGCTGTAATCTTCACTCTGCATTCAATGAGGTAAAGAAGTAAGAAAATTACTTCATCAAGTGTAAATTGAGATAGATGTAAATATAAATCTGCATTTCCACTGCCAGAGCGATTTGACTCTGCATTTTTCTTATTTCTTGCTATACTTCCCCCACATCTTCTGTTGAGTGTGTTTGTTTTGCCATTTTTTTTTATTCCTGGGCAGCCACTACTAAATATTTGACCGTGCTCCTCTACTGATGGCGTGAGGACTGCGTTCACCCCTTTTTCTGCATACTGATGCAAAATCTTCCATGGGAAAATTTATACTTGTGTCAATTCCTTGGGGCGGTTTATTTTACCTATGAACCTTCACGACTGAGAGAATCCCTTTTACCTGCGTTATCTTGGTTGGTGTGTTTATTTAGAAATCTGTTGCTCATGTTTTCGATTTCGTTTTGCTGGTGCCTGACAGTGGGTGATTTAGAAATCTGTTGCTCATGATTTCGATTTTTTTTTGTTGGTGCCTGACAGTGGGCAAATTAGAAATCCGTTTGCCAATGTTTTAGACAACGATTTCATTACTTGTGCCTGGCAGTGACTGATTCTGTAATTTCCTTTTTGCTATTTAGAAGGAATCTTGCATGGCTGGTATGCCCACGCTTTTTTCCTTGATTGTGGATTGTGTGCATTGAATGGCCACAAGTGTGCATGTTTACTGACAACGCCTCCTAACTTGGAAAAGACATTTAGCAATACTCTTATATAATATACTACAACTAAATTGTCAATATCAAATGCAATATCAATATTCCTTGATTGTATTTTCTTAAAATAAAATTACATTATATGTATTACTAAGAACTGTTTTCAAGATTTAGTGGCCGAAATTTTTATTTTAATTATCGATGGACAACTGATGTATGGGTACTAATTAAAAATATTCCAAGTACAATTTCCTAATTTTTATAACCTGCCTTTGTCATCTTTATGTGGGGTGGGAACTAGTTACACAAGGACCTTCTATTTCTCATGTTTCTTAAAATCTTTAAGTTTATTTAGATAGAAATTTTTATAATAATAAAAAAATAAAGTTATTTAAAACACTTTTAGAAGATAGGTATTAGTAAGAGATAGTTTATCATTGTCACAGATTTGTCATATTATATAGACATTGTTGGTCAAGGATATATGGCAGGTTGGGATACATAGGGTTATATATACATTATGACTCTCATCTGGTATGTAATTTTATTTTTATTATTAATAAAATTGCGTGCTTGAGGATACTTGATGAACCTAATATGGTATCCAAATTATGGAAATCAAATGACCTTGTAAATGAGAATTGTATGGTAGACTCCAAATTCAAAGGTTGTATTTCTTTGTCAAGTGGAAGAATGTCTTCATTGGGGTATTTTTGTAGCTATATATATATATATATATATATATATATATATATATATATAGATATATATATATTCAATTTTGAAATATTGATCTTTGCCTTCACATCTCTTTTGAAATTATTTGTAATTCAGTTCTTCCTTTCAATCAACTTTATAATTTTTGTAAAGATCCATGACAGTCAAATTTTAGATATATAATTCCTTGAACATCAACAAATTGTTAGTAAAATATTTGTGAATCTAATAAATCTAACAAATCTATCTTAAAATTTGGATAAAAAAGAATTGTTTTAATATAAATTTTAGTGGGTATTATTATTCATCTTTCTTGAAGTGGCTCTATGCCTAACTCAGTGCACATCATGATAACTATGATGACCTTAATAACTTGATAATAGTTCACTCCTTCGCCTTTCGACTTCTTTCTTAAGCGATATTGTTCTGGGTTGTTGACGAAGTCATTTCAGCTTATGTTGCCCGTTGAGGGGGTTGATGCTTGTTATAAGTAATGTTTATACTTGGTTATGTAAAGATTTAATGTGATTGGTTGCTCATGGTAAGGGTTCTAGCTACTTGTGTAATTATTGTTGGGTTGCTAGGATGATTTCCTTAGCTTAGTAGGCTTGTTCTGCTTGTGTCGGGGGGGGGGAAATGTAGACGCCTCCTTGTTCCTCAAAACAGTCACCAGCCCTGAGACCTTAAATGGTCAAAATCGATGGGAACCTGGGCTTGAGTGTTGTTTATGTGTCCTGGAGGTTCTAACCATTGCAGGGTAGGATGGGTGGGTAGTCAGTCTTATTTTTTTGTCAGTTGAGTGTCATTCATTGCTTCTAGATGCTTGATGTGCGTCTTAGGTCGTTATGTTTTTGTCGCAATTGCATCTGTCATGTTCGTCGTCATGTTGCGACGCAAAGTATAATGTCTTTATTACCCTTGTACACATGCACACACAAAAAAAAATAATTCTGCACTTGTTATGTGAGGCTTGATGTCGTGAAGAAACGAGAGGTTGTTACATATAGGAAATATTATTTGTCCAAGGTCCAGTGTCAATGCCAGACAAACCACATCGAATGTGCATAAGCATCGCATGCTATTTAATCAAAGTTAAATTCATCCCAGCTGCCATGAGGTCATCTTGGCCTTGAATAACAAACGTAGACTAAGTTATCACAACTTCAAAAAGGTCATACGCGAGAGAAAAAATACATTTCTATGCTTTCTTCTAGAGAGAAACTGACATATCACAATCTAAAAAAAAATGTTCATGCCCAACAGAAAAAAAAATAGGTACAGTCACATATACCACAATGGTCATGCAACTGTCTTAGAGGAAAAAATCACATTTCGTGGGCTAGAAGCAACACCGTGCACTACTACCAATGAAAACCAACAAACACTTTCTACCCATACTTCCCTACATAAGAAAGATGCAAGACAGAACTACATGAAACAAATCAAAGACACTCCTTGAATTGCATGTGCAATTTGCAATCAATTGAATTTCACAAAAAATAGTAAGTCTTTCACACTTGATTTGGAAGCAAAATACATCCTCTTGACAATACATGATAAAACATTTTCCTGTGGAAAAAATTGTCTTGCATGCAAACGATCACTTGAAAATGGAAAACTTCCACAATTTGCAACCCCTGACCAAATAAGATGTAATACACCACTACTAGATGTAAGTGCACTTACAGAACTTGAAGAGAGACTTGTGTCTCTGCGAATTGCATTTGCACAAATCAGGCCCTAGGGCTATAAACAACCCCATATGGGCTTAACATGATCAATTATTTATGTGCATGTTCAACTAGATGTTGTAATAAAAGCCTTGCCACAATTCATTAGAAATACGATGACAATTGTTGTGGCTCTCAAAATATGCTTGCAATAAAAAAATGTGTATCAGACAAGCAAAGTGTGTGTGCATGTTGTTATGAAAGAATTAAAAGAATTATGTTCCAGGGCCCTATACAAAGCACAAAACATTTGTATAAATGAGAAATAGAACAATGTTCTTAGAGAACAGGATGACAACTCTGCACAGACTCTCAAAACTGCTAGTGAATTTGATACAAGTGATGAATCAAAGAATGAAACACCTGATGAGACATTGGTGCATGGATTCACTGATTCATAGTGCATTTATGACTTGCAAGACAAGATTTTCAAAATTGCACCTGCTGAGGGGCAATGTCCACTTGGAATATTGAAGGACAAATTTGTTTAGGAAACGAACTTCCCAACACTCTTCTATGGAGATCCATGTCCCATTGACATTTTAGAATGATTCAGTTTCCATAAATAGTTCGATGGCAGCTACTACATTCGAGCGGTGACTTCTCCTGCCACATAACAATTTGTTTTTCAAAACAATGCACATAATAATAGAGATAGTGTTGTGTTGCATGTGGGTCTGAATAAGAAACGGGAAGTTACAAGGAACAAAGTTGTTGTCCAAGGATGTCAAGTACAAAGTAAACCTAGAAAAAATCTTGAAATCTGATATTCGATACATAGATTTCAAAAACATTCACATCTCTACTGACTATTTGCAACAAAACAAGAAAACTATTTTTGCAATGATCTGACAATTGGGTCCGCCAATATTTTTCATCACATTTACAAGTGGAGAGCATTGTTGGGATCCATTGGTGGTTGCGGTATCTGAGTTGCATAGGAACAGGAAACGTAAAAAACAAACCGATACACTGGAAAATAATGACATTGACTACCTCATAAGAAAATACCCAGTGACATGTACTCGCTACTATAGACATAGAATAAAGGCTTTGAGACAATTGACATGCCATGATGAAACGTTTTTCGGAAAAATATCGTACTACTTTTTTGTGACTAAATTCTAGAATAGAGGGAATGAACATGACCACACACTATTGTGGATAGAGGGTGCACCAGTCTATGGAGCTAAAAACAATTCACAGATCGAGCAGTTTGTGGACAAATACATAACATGCAACACCTATCATTTGGATCCAGAACTTGCCAAAGTTCATAGACATTATATGTCACATAGATCCACTTTGTATTGGGTTGAGGCTATGTTTTTGTCATATTGTAGCTCCATTGTGTATTCTTTCGTGGCTACAACTTGATTGCATGATGGAGGTATGGATCCACATTGTATCTTTGGTGGCCATATCCTTAGTTAGTGATTTTATGGATCTGTAGTGTATTGGTTGGTGGCCATGCTTTGAATCAGTTTATTCTGAGGATGGGTATGCCTACCTTGGATATGATACATATATATTGTTTGAATTTTGTTTTCATCTTCCACCTAACTCTCCTATTCTATCACCCTTACAAATATATTTTTGTAAAGTGTCTAGGCCATCCGTTTCTCTTCTGACTTCACACTTTAGGGGGCATCTGTTACACACCTATTTTTCACACTACCAAGTGTTTCACTTAAGTGTTGTAATTTTATCACCATGTGGGAGTGTTTTTCATAATCCCTAGACATGTTGGAAGGGAAACCTACCATTTGGAGGTAGAAATACTATCTTTCACCTTGCGTTTTTGGTCCTTTTTGAGCTTCATCACCCCAACACCCATATGGAGAGGAGCATGAACCATCATCATCACTCCTTTCCTAGTTATAGGGGAGAAATAATATCTCTCTGTGTTAAGTTTCGAGAGGGAAATGAAGTAGTTTCTACCATTATGCCTTATTTTGAGAGGTTTTTTTAGTAGATTTCAGTTGGTTAAGGGATTGGTTCGAGATACCCTATATTCAAGGAAAGGTCATTCTCATTTGTTCATCCAAATCCTCATTTGATCACATCCTCTCCTCAAAACTATACTATGGTTGTTATGCCTCAACTCCTATATAATGGAGGTAATTCTTGGGTGAAGGGAAGAACAATTTTAGAAGTATCATACCTATGATCTTGTGACATTCAAAGGGTTGGAAAGGAGAGATTGGGGGAGCTATTGCAACATCAACATCAATGTTTGAAACGATTCACTATTTATTTCTTTCAATATAATATATAACTTAGTCTATTCCCCTCATGCTTATGTTGTTCACTACATGCATGTCTATTTTTGTCTAGTTCGATATAGATATATCTATTTTTATTAACAACATAGCATGGAAGAAAGGTGTATTTATTTGTTCTTTGCAGGACTTATCTTGCACCAAGAGTTTGGACATGAAGATCAAGGGTTGGAGTAGCGAGGAAAACTAACGGAAAGGAGGTAGGTCATATATCTCATTCTCTCATCTTGACTTCTTATTTTGTGTGTGATCATATAGTATAGATTTAAGGGGAAAGTATGGAACCATTTTTTACCTTTTGTTTGGCATCAATGGAGTCTTGATCCAAGGGGGTTTTAACCAGTTCACAGGGGAAAATTTTCCACAAAAGCAACATATAAAATCATCCTCATACACGAAATGATTACACACCAGATGTTAAGCCCTAATATTGGCTCATTAACCCTTAATTGGGGCATATTGTATTAGTAATGTTATTTTATTTATGTCGGATTTAGGCCATTAGTTGTAATTATACCTCCTAGTCTCCTATATATACCAAGGAGACATTTTCATTTTGAATCATCTTGTGCTTGAACATTTAAGTGGGGTAAAAGGAGATTGCCCCCTCGAAGAGGCTTATTATCTGAAATTATCTCTTTTTCAAGGCATTGAGTACTTTTTCTGAGGTTTTTCTATGCTATATTGATGTTTGGTTCTTAACATATAGTATGAGAGCTCAAGGTCTTGGGGTTTCGCTGCTACATCTAAGACACCTTGGAATTTTCGCTATAACATGTTTTCTACAATGTTTCAGAAGGAATGGCTTGGATTATATTTAGTAGATAGATCAAGGTATGTTGGGTTACAAATTCATCTCCTGAGGCCTTATACTTTTGGAGATACAACCTGTACAAGATAGGGTTCTGGAATCATTCTGAACTGAGTCATTGCAAAATTTTCGCTATAAAAACTTTTCTGTAACGTTTCAGACCCTCGAATCTGGAGGATATTTACAGAAATTAGAAAGGTATATGTGGTAAAAATTTGAGCTTCTGGGTCTTCTTAAATTTGTATATACACCTTGTGTAACATAGGGTATCTGACTAGTCCTATTGACTAGTCTCAATAAGGTGTTCCAGGTAAAACAATCATAACTTCTTCCTAGAGTATCAAAATTGAGTGGAACTGGATTCATTGGATCGTGGACAGTCTGTAGTATTTCTGGTGCGAGTTTCAGAATTTTATATCAATTATTTGGGCGGGGTATTCTATACAAGTGAAATCTCCTAGAAAGGCCAAAAATCTACAAGCTGTGGGGAAGTTACTGTAAATTCCACTTGGCACATCCAATTTTGATCAGACCTGTGGAATTATAGAGAAGAAATATCAGAGAACTAAATAAAAGAAAGTTTCATACCCAGAAGGGCCGAAAATTGAGAGATACAACAGAAGAAATATTGTCTAGCAGAACCACCTCAAAATCAAGGTTCAAAAGTGATACTTGGCCAACATGCCACCCAAAAAGGGAACTTCTACACCAACTAAGCCTCTAGAAAATCCTACTTGGACTCTTGATGAAGGTGAAGAAATGCATAGGGACATAAATGATTTACAAAAGAAGATAGTAACAAAAGATGAACTACAAGAGATGATAGATTCAATGGAAGCTAAGTTGGATACTAAGATGGATGGTTTAAAAGGGGAGATCATGGAAGTATTGAAAATTTTCATAACAGAAAAGACACCTGAAAGTGAAAATGCATCCCATGAAATTCATGATGAGGACACAAGGAAGGTGAATCAAGAATGGAGAAACTCCAACATTGGTTTGAATCCTAACCACGTTTCTAAGATTGATATGAGGAAGTTTGATGGCAAGGACCCAATCACATGGATACTTCAGATGGAGCAATTCTTTGATCTCTATAATGTGCCACATACACAAAAGGTATGAATTGATTCTTTATATTTAGAACCTAATCAATCTGTATGGTATCGATGGCTTTGTTCTCGCAAATCACTCGTCACTTGGACAATTTTCACAGAAGAAATGATAGCACACTATGATGATACAAGGAGCAATACCTTCTTCAGCCAATTGATAAATCTCAAGAAAAAGGGTTCAGTTACCGAGAACATTGAGAACTTCCAAAGATTGAATATAAAGCTAACCGATATTCCATATGAGCACTTGATTGATGTATTCATAGGAACTTTAAAGGATAACATTCAACATGAAGTTCGCCTTTGGGAACCCAAATCATTGGAGAATGCATTTAAGGTGGCAAGAAATGTTAAAAGTAAAAATATGGCTATGGCTACTAGAAGGACCAATCCTAACATCTATAGAGAGAACAATGCTCCTTCTTCTAAAACACCTCA
>ML780289.1:908954-940899 GCA_009831015.1 Picea engelmannii | reverse complement strand
ATTGTCATGTTCATCCTTTCTGACACACCATTTTCTTGTGGTGTTCTTGGAACTGTCTTCTCTCTACAAATCCCATGGTATGAACAGTAATCATCAAACTCCTTGCTGCAATATTCACCTCCATTATCTGATCTGAGACACTTAAAAAATTTTCCTGTCTCATTCTCAACTAAAGCTTTCCATTTCTTAAAAGTATCAAAAACATCAAACTTTTGTTGAATGCAATAAACCCAAGTTTTTCTAGTTGCATCATCAATAAAAGTAACATAATAATGAGAGACACCAAGAGATGATACCTGAGATGGTCCCCATACATCTGTATGCACAAGCTCTAACCTTTCATTCTTCTTTTCTTTTCCGACTCTAATAAATCTGACTCTCTTTTGTTTTCCATAAACACAATGCTCACAGAAGTCCAAATCAATTTGTTTAATATCTGGCAACAAATTTCTTTTGTGAAGTATTTGCATACCCTTCTCACTCATGTTTCCTAGCCTATGATGCCACAGTGTTGTATCCACTCCTGTAGAATCTAAATATATAGAAGAGTCATTATTACCAGTACATAAATACAATGTACCTACCTTCTCTCCTTTTTCTATCACCAATGATCCTTTGATGACCTTCCACGTCTTATCTGTAAATATGGATATACAACCTTCAATTACCAATGACCCTATTGAAATTAGATTTTTCCTTAAATCTGGAACATGTCTTACCTCTTTCAGCAACCATTGGTTTCCATTGCGTTGCTTTATTTTTACCTTTCCCATTCCAACAATTTTGCACGGTGCATCATCACCCAAATGAACCTGTCCAAAATCACCTTGAACATAATCTAGAAAATGTTTCTTATGGGGTGTGGCATGAAATGAAGCCGCTGAATCTACTACCCAAGACTCAGAAATGTTATCTACTGAAAGAATCAAAGCATCTTGTAACACATCACCTGTTACATTTGCTTCCTGATTTCTCTCATGTTGTCCATCTCTTTGTTTCTTTGGAGCTCTGCAGTCTTTCTTCAGATGTCATTTCTTCCCACAATTCCAACACTCTATCTTTCCAAGTCTGTATTTGGATCTACCCTTCCTAGAATTACCATGGTTCCCTGAGCACTTTCCTCTATCCTTTTGTCTTCCCCTATTCTCCCTTTTCAACACATTACCTGATCTCTCACCTGTGCTTTTCCATCGCATTTCCTCACTAAGGATAACACCAACAACATCATCAAATTTTAAAGTATTTGAACGAGAGACAGAGTTACTTACAACCATGACCAAGCTGTTCCAGCTTTCTGGCAATGGGCACAAGATTAGAAGAGCCTTAACCTCATCATCAAAGTCCACTTTTACGGAACTTAGCTGATTAGTAACCATATTAAATTCATTTAAATGATCTGCAACAGACCCACCTTCTGACATATTCATATTAAATAATCTCTTCATTAGAAATATCTTATTGGATGCCGAGGGTTTTTCATACACTTTAGCCAATGCGTCCATCAGATCCTTCGTTGTCTTTTCTTTCGAAATATTGAAAGCCAGCGACGCTGCCAAGCTCAGCCGTATCATTCCTAGAGCCTTTCTGTCAAGAATCTCCCATTCTTCATCCTTCATGGCCGTCGGCTTCTTTGCTACTCTACCCAATGGTAGGAATAGATTCTTCTGATATAAATAATCTTCCATCTGCATCTTCCATAACTGGTAGTTTTGGCCGTTAAATTTCTCGACCCTAAACTTTCCATCTTTCGACATTGCTCCCACTCGAACCAGGAACCCTCTTTTCCTATGAGTTACCTTTCACTTTGATACCAGTTGTTAGAAAAACAGGACCGCAGAGCAATAAAATAAAACAAATGTAGAAACAAAACACAGAAGATACACAATACAAGAAAGACACAGATTTACGTGGTTCACCCAGTGTGGGCTATGTTCACTAGAGAAATTGCTAGGTCCTTCCTTTATTATTATCCAACAAATGAAGGGATACAATCTACAACAAAACTTGTTGTAACTTCCTCTTCTTTCTCTCACAGTATCCTCTCTTAGAATACAATACTCGCCATCATGCATAGCCGCAATACATTTCCCTCATAACAGAGGGTTTCCTTCTGGGGTAAAAAACCCTAACATAATTTCTATCGTTATATCTCTGACCTTATAATGAACAGTCCAGATTTACAATGAAATTACAATATACTTTTACAAGGCAATTTTTCCTTTAGGGGCTTCGCCCCCGAACCCCCGTTGGGGGCCCACTTGCCCCCGAACCCCCCAGCTGGGGGGATAGGTCCACCGGACCCCATAGAGGGGGTACCCCCCCTCTGCACTCCCCCACGTGGAAGAGTGTACATACTTCTGGGGTGTAAAGTCTTCATGGGGTATAAACACGACTTAAAATCACAAGACCTATGAGTCAGGAAGAAAATAAGGCTCCACAAGCAACATACCTCATGTCATATATTTTCTTTTGGAGACATCAAGAGAGTTGTTCACATGATAAATAACAATAGAGTTACATATGAGGAAGACCTACACATTGAGTTCCTCAAACATGGTATTCACTCTATCAACTTACATATTGTCAATTTGTTTGATTTATTGCATTGATTGATCAAGTTCTCCTTTCACATGGTTCCACCATATAATCCAACCCATTTTTAAATCAAGGTTTAGTTAATATCCTACAATTACATGAACATCATGATTGGACACACTTAAATACCTGTTATCAAATTTAGTTAAGATCTTGTGTTGAATGGCATAATTTTTTTTTTTAAAACCACAACATTGGTCACTTTAGCGACTAACATGTTCATCGCTAGTATTGGAAATTGGTCAAAAACACCAACCTGTTAGTCGCTAGAGCGACCAACCTGTTAGTCGGTCGAGTGACTATCATGTTAGTCGCTAGTATTTCCAATTGGTCGCAAACCCCAGCCTGTTAGTCGCTAGAGTGACCAACCTGTTAGTCGGTCAAGTGACTTACACGTTCTTCGCTAGTATTCCCAATTGGTCCCAAACCCCAACCAGTTAGTTGCTAGAGTGACCAACCTGTTAGTCGGTCGAGTGAAAAACATTTTCGTCGCTAGTATTTCCAATTGGTCGCAAACCCCAACCTGTTGGTTGCTAGAGCAACCAACCTGTTAGTCGTTCTACCGATAATCATTCGCCGCTAGCCGAACTTTTCCCTATTCTGAATAGGCTTCGTTTCCCGGTCACTAGACTAGCGAAGATCCATGTGTGGCCGCTAGACCGACGAATGTATTCCGACGAAAAAAAAATAATCTTGGTCGCAAAAACGAATCTATGCCGACGAAAATTCGTCTCTACTTTGTCCCAAAAACGTTCAAATTTAATAGTGATTATAGGAACCCAATCTATATTAAAATGTGTAAGGATTTTATTTTCGAACATTGTACACAACATCATGGCAATATACATAATATGGGCATCACAAGAGGTTGTAGAATATGTTCCATGACTATTAGTTTTGAATTTATTTTCATTTACCCACCAAGATGTTACTATATTATGGATAGTTATACCATAACTCACACATTCATCATTCTCGAAATTCATTATAAATGATGCATTATAAGTATATTTGGGGGTGCAAGTTAATTTATACATTAATTGAATGTCTTCAGGACAAAATGAGCCAACAATGGTCTTTTAATAACTGTAGTTGGTTTTGGTCAGAATATCAACGTGATCCAAGGCCCAACGTATCATCTCTATATATGGAAACAATTTTGTCCATGATGTGACTTTGTGAAGCTCTAAATTAGCCACATGTCTTAGCTTGTTTGTGATTGACTCATCTTCTCCTTCGCTTGATTCATCAGAATAGAGGGAATTTTCCTTCTCCAATATTTCATAAACATGATTCCATGATTTAATGACGTCGGTCAAGTGAGCAGTAGTGTCTGAAAAAATGTATGAATTTGGATTTGGATCTTCTGCAAATGGGTCTTGCTTCTTTCCTACTTTATGAAGTGCCATAATTTCCAAGTATCAATGTTATCCCTTCTGTGAGAAGTAAAAATCTATGAGTCCAAACTATTGAATACAAAATTTCTTAATGTGAATGGAGAAATGATATAAAGTTCAAAATGCTTTTATTAAATAAAAACATGAAACCATAAATCGAATTAACGGGGTAATCATGCCAAACATGCCAAATTTATTACCTGACGATCATAAGATTTTCAAAATCCTTTACCTTAACGACATTAAATACACCTTCAGTTATCGTGATTAATGAGGATAAGTGATTTCGTTTCTTCGACATTTGGGAGTTTTGAATGATGAATGATAGATGTCTCCTGAAGGCTGAATTCACGGAGAAATTAATCATCCTTGAATTGATTGTTTTGTTTTAATTAACCACAATTTTATGGCCTTTTTAACTTTAAGTGCTCCAGAACTCCGACACTTTGGAACTTCCGGGCTTCATGAGTTTTTTGTTAAAGGTTCTTAGAATTGTCCCGAAGGCCGAATTCACAGAGTGATTAATTACCATTAATTATGCCAAATAAAACATGTTTTACCCTTTAATTTTTGTGATTTATAATTTCGGCAATCTAACACTTCAACGCTTCGACATTTTTTGGATTTGTTGATGATTTAATATTTTGGAGGACAATATCATGGAGTGATGTGGCAATATGACATCACTGTTGATGACATGTCATGAAAACATGACTGATACGTGTCACCTTAAATTGTGCGAATTATATAACCAAGAGTTCCCAAACTGAGTGCGATGTGTCGCCAAGTGTAAAGAGTGCAAGTGGTGGAGGACGCATTAGATGATTAATTAAAATATTTTGTTGGAATTCAGAGCTCTAGGTCTCTGGAGCTTCATAACTTCAGGACTTTTAAGACCTTATACATTTGAGCTTGAACTCCCGAATCATGAAGTCTCGAAGTAAACTTCGAATTACTTTGTTGATTAAACATTTCAAAATTTTAAAACTCTGAAGTTGTGAGAGCCGTCGATCTAGATGACTATCAAGTTTTTAACGGTTGGTGCTTGATCCACCCTTGCAAAATGTAACAAAAAATATTTTAGTTTAAGAAATAATATTCCTAAAGTTTAAAACTTTACTTGACAAAGAAAAAACAAAAAGGAATTTCAAAATTGTTTTTTATTCGAAAATTTCATTTATGTTCTAACATAATGTATTGTTTGATATATATCAGAAAGTATTTTGTAGTTTTCTACCATTTGGGTTTCCACCTAAATTCTGGTGTACTGTGTATTTGATGTGATGTGATGTTGATTATTTTTATATTCTCATGATATATTGATGATACATTGACGATATAATGCTTATGATAAGTTGAAGTTTATATATTATGGTTAAAAGTGGTAAAAGTGTTCATACTGATTCACCCACGTCAGTATTCCAAGAGTCAAATGGTAATAAATATATACTAAATATGAATAGTAACACATTTATATAAAAAATGTTTGATATAATACAATAGATATATAATATTATTAGTTCGACAAATTCATTCGGGACAAACTGTATATTAAAATCTTTTTAAAGCATCTATTTGCAAATTACACATGAAAACAAGGAGAGTTATAAAGGAAAACAAGTCCCTCTATAACATCATTACTTTCCCAAATTCATTTGGGACAAAATGCATATTAAAATCCTTTGAGAGCATCTATGTACAAATTACACATCAAAACAAGAAGAGTTGTACAAATTGTGGTAGAGGTAATATGTTTCTACGACTGTGAGGTATTGAAGTACTGATTGTTGCAAAAGAAAAGATGTAAGAGTCACTTTCACATGAAAGAATCCACATCACAAAACATAGATGAAAAGTACAATGAACCTACATAGATGAAGTGTAAAACTGTAAAAGTCATTTTCATGTGAAATCATCCAATTCACCAAACATATATGAAGTGTACAATGAACCTACATAGATAAAGTTTACACCGAGCTCTTGCACCAAAAAGTTTTTCCTGGAATGGAATACCAAAATGTTTGCAAAAACGTTGGCACAACTCAAGAATACTTGTATCAGAATACAAGAAAATTTAACACTTGTTGCCATCCTATAGTTTGTAGAAAAAACATTGGCACAACTTAGGAATACTTGTACCATAATACCAACCAAATTACAACTTGTTGATGTGTTGTAGCAGATTATTATAGTCGTATAGTTGGCATGTGATGGAGATCATAACTTTCCTCTTTGTGGTATCGATAATAGAAGGCTTGGAAATACTTGTAAAAAAATCCAGTCAAATCAAAATCAATGCAAAATATTAAACTAACAGAATTAATCCTGAAGGTCTTATCTCGGTCGTCCTGTAGTGATCCGTCTTGTAGCAGTGAAAGTTAAGTGAGTCAGTCGGACAAAGATAGTCATTCTCTTTAGGCAGTCTCTGATTTTATTTAATAAAGAGTGGAAAATATGTCTGAAAGAAATCAATTAAGGGGGTGAGGTCCATGGAGGTTTTCATATTTCCACGTCGAAGGATGTTGGTTTGCAACTTTATTTTATTGATATAAGCATCAATTTTCATGTCCCACGGTTTGCAAATTTACTAGTCCCTGCCTTGGCAAGGGACTCTAGCAACCGCCTCGGGGTCAATGATCATTGAACATGTATTATATGATGCAATTTAGTTCATTAAATGGTAAATTTTGGTAAGTTCTGATATTACTTTTCCTATGTTTTTTCAAATTTCATCTTATTATGATTTTGTTTTTTAAATTTATTTATTTGTTTATTAGATATTATATATTGAATTTCTGATTCGTTGTTGGCTCTTTGAGGTGACTTAATTGGCATGGTGTATGTGTTTTTTTTAAACTAATTATCACAAATAAAAAATGATTTAAAAAAAAAAATCAATTATTTTAGTGGTTAGTATGCCTTGTAAAAAGAATTGCCAATTCCCTTCATGGATTTTGTTAGTGGTTATTCTACCACCCAATGAAAACATGATTGAATATTTGAAGTACTATACAAATTCTCGAAGACGCTAGTATTTGCAACTTGCCACCACACTATTGGTGCCTCTAAAGTTGTCAAACTCTTATTTTAACTTGAATGGAGTAATTTTATCTTACCTTTGGCCATCATTTATGATCACAACTCTCAATTGTACTTAGAGTGAGATGTGGGTGACAATATGAGGTTTTATGCTTTAGGGATGGGTCTCAAACAATGGATAGGGGAGAAATTGATTGAATTAGGCCATAATTAAGGTTCTTAACCTAATGAGCCATTATAAATACCTCTAACCATAAAATTGAACATTTGAAGTGTACATTTGGCATACAAGAGAGATATGGATGCAATCAAGAGTTTATGTATAGTAGGGACGATTATCGATTCCTTAAACATAGCCAAGGGACAAAAATAAGTTCCTTACACGATAAAGGTATCTATGTGGGTCATTGTAAATGAACATGAGCAAACACCATGACAAAGGACCTTTAGAGGTGATATTTATCCCCCAAGTGAAGTATAGGTACCATTATGAGGTCTTACATGCTAGGGATGAGTCTTAAGCTGGTATTGGTCATGGTTGAGGGAAGACAATAAGGCCCTTTCACCCTTGATGAATCCTTTAGAGATAAAGAGCCAAAAAAACACCATAATCCATATAACATTTCGTATATAGGTCCTCATTGTCCTTTAAGTGAGATATGAGAATCATTATGAAATTTGTGCATGAATTATGGGTTTCAAGGACTTAGCCATAGTTGGGGGAGGAATATTGAGAATTAAACCCTAAAAGAATATTTTTGGTCTAGTGGGCAATGATCAAGGCCTTGAATTACAGGCTGTGGGATATTTTGTGTGTTGTTGAGAAACATACAACGAGTTGCTATTGTTTGATTCGCTGCATTCCGCACCATAGCCATAATCCCAAGTCAGTTTGATTCACTGCATTTCACACCATAGCCATAATCCCAAGTCTGTTTGACTAAGTGTTAGGTTGATTCCATGGTTGATCACATAGAAGAAGTTGAAGCCATGGAAATCCTCTCTCACTTTCCAAAAATCATACATTTCCACTTGTTTATGATTTCTTGAAGTGGGGGACCGGGTAACACCCATATACCATTATATAGCATAAATTTTGGCAGTCGCCATGTTTGGAACCACCTTCATTAACTTAATTGGATGATTAATGTAACTACAATGAAGGTATTTACAATGCATGTCGATTGGACCTATTGTTGTCAAGTTATTTTTTAATCCCTATAGAAAATTTTACATTGTAACAATGTATTGAAAGGACCTAATGTTACATGCTAAATGTTTGGCAATAAATTTCTTATTTATATTTTATAGGTGGAAATGAAGTACATATTTGAACTACTGTAAATCTTTATCAATGGACATAACAATCAACATTTGCTTTGAATGATTTGATGAGAGGAATTTAACATGTGTATAGGGATATTTGTTATTGATGGACCATAACCAAGATATTAAATGCAAATTATGTAGATAAGCTTGCCACAGTTTCTCACAGTCTTAAAATGAAATTTTCAATTAGTGTTTTGACTTATACATTAAAGCAATGTATACTTAAAATACAACCAACAACTCATATCTTCACATTTCACATTAAAAAAATGACGAAGTGTTCAACATACTTTGGTTTATTGGCATATTCTAGTAGCATACTTTGGTGTATGCTTCATAAAAAGACCTATTGATTCACAACTAAATATTCCGGTAGTGGACTTCGGTGCATATCCATGTATGTATGATTCACAACAAGGAGTGTTTCACTTTAATCCCCTTAACTCGCCTTCTAACATTACCTTAAAGAAGAATTGTGACCCCAAGATGAATGTTTAGCTAAAGGCATGTTTATGTCCCTGATTTTACAAGGGTGATAGAAAATTCTATCATCAATCCATGCACTTTCCTATCAACATTTTATTATTAATCTTTATGCTTTCCTATCTACATCTTCATTTTCCTATTTGAGGGGACTAGATCTGAAATTAACAATGTTATTTGTTTGTATGCCTTTGTATTAATGTTTACACTTTCCTATTTACATGTTCTTTTTATCAATTTTCCTATTTGAAGGTATTTGATCCGAAATTAACAATGTTCTTTGTTTGTATGCCTTTCTCTAAAATTGACGAATGTACCATAAATTTAGTTCATATGATTTCCAAGATCAATGGTCACCAATTCATTTGTAACAACTAAGAAGTGTCTCTTTAGCATGTCCCTTTATCTATTCCTCGCCTTTAGAAATATCGCTAGCATCTCCTCTATCGTAAAAATATATGGTTTCATTTCTATTAGGAGACATGAGCTTCTTAAATCCCTATACAATTGACATAGAGTCTTCTGGTGCACGCTTTTACCTAGACAAGTTTCACTCCCACAAGATATATATTAGTAATTCATTTTATCCCTTGCTCCATCAAAATTTTCCATAGCCCTACCTGATGTCATATATTTTGTTTTGTAGACATCAAGAGAGTTGTTCACATGATCAATAACAAAAGAGTTACATATGAGGAAGACCTATACATTGAGTTCCTCAAACATGGTATTCACTCTATCAACTTACATATTGTCAATTTGTTTGATTTATTGCATTGCTTGATCAAGTTCTCCTTTCACATGGTTCCACCATATCATACAACCCATTTTGAAATCAAGGTTTAGTTAATATCCTACAATTACATGACCATCATGATTGGACACACTTAAATACCTGTTATCAAATTTAGTTAATATCCTGTGTTGAATGGAATAATATTTTTTTTTTTTTAACCATAACATTGGTCGCTTTAGTTACTAACATGTTCATCGCTAGTATTGGCAATTGGTCGCAAACACCAACCTGTTAGTCGCTAGAGAAACCAACCTGTTAGTCGGTCGAGTGAATAACATGTTCGTCACTAGTATTGCCAATTGGTCGCAAACCCCAACCTGTTAGTCGCTAGAGCGACCAACCTGTTAGTCGGTCGAGTGACTAACATGTTCGTCGCTAGTATTTCCAATTGGTCGGAAACCCCAACCTGTTAGTCGCTAGAGTGACCAACCTGTTAGTCGTTCGAGTGACTAACATGTTCGTTGCTAGTATTTCCAATTGGTCGTAAACCCCAACTTGTTAGTCGCTAGAGCGACCAACCTTTAGTCGTTCTACCGACTAACATTCGTCGCTAGCCGAAATTTTCCCTATTCTGAATAGGCTTCATTTCTTGGTCACTAGACTGGCGAAGATCCATGTGTGGCCGCTAGAACGACGAATGTATTTCGACGAAAAAAAATCATATTGGTCGCAAAAACGACTCTATACCGACGAAAATTCGTCTCTACTTTGTCGCAAAAACGTTCAAATTTAATAGTGATTATAGGAACCCAATCTATAGTAAAATGTGTATGGATTTTATTTTCAAACATTCTACACAACATCATGGAAATATGCTTAATATGGGCATCACATGAGGTTGTAGAATATGTTCCATGACTATTAGTTTTTAATTTATTTTCATTTACCCACCAAGATTTTACTATATCATGGATAGTTATACCATAACTCACACAATCATCATTCTCGAAATTCATTATAAATGATGCATTATAAGTATATTTGGGGGTGCAAGTTAATTTATACATTAATTGAATGTCTTCAGGCCAAAATGAGCCAACAATGGTCTTTTAATAACTGTAGATGGTTTTGGTCAGAATATCAATGTGATCCAAGGCCCAACGTAACATCTCTATATATGGCAACAATTTTGTCCATGATGTGACTTTGTGAAGCTCTAAATTAGCCACATGTCTTATCTTGTTTGTGATTGACACATGTTCTCCTCTGTTTGATTCATCAGAATAGAGGGAATTTTCCTTCTCCAAGATTGCATAAACATGATTCCACGATTTAATGACATCGGTCAAGTGAGTAGTAGTGTCTGAAAAAATGTATGACTTTTGATTTGGATCTTCTACAAATGGGTCTTGCTTCTTTCCTACTTTATGAAGTTCCATAATTTTCAAGTATCAATGTTATCCCTCCTATGAGAAGTAAAAATATATGAGTCCAAACTACTGAATACGAAATTTATTAATGTGAATGGAGAAATGATATAAAGTTCAAAATGATTTTATTAAATAAAAACACGAAACCATAAATCGAATTAACAGGGTAATCATGTCAAATATGGCAAATTTATTATCTGACGGTCATAAGATTTTCAAAATCCTTTACCTTAATCACATTAAATACACCTTTAATGATCGTGATTAATGAGGCTAAGTGATTTCGTTGCTTCGACATTTGGGAGTTTTGAATGATGAATGATAGATGTCTCCCGAAGGCCGAATTCACAGAGAAAATAATCATCCTTTAATTGATTGTTTTATTTTACTTAACCACAATTTTATGGCCTTTTTAACTTTAAGTGCTTCAGAAGTCTGACACTTTGGAACTTCGAGTCTTCATGAGTTTTGCGTTAAAGGTGCTTAGAATTGTCCCGAAGGCCAAACTCACAGGGTGATTAATTACCATTAATTATGCCAAATAAAACACGTTTTACCCTTTAATTTTCGTGCTTTATAATTTCGGCAATCTGACACTTCGACACTTCGACATTTTTTGGATTTGTTGATGATTTAATCTTCCAGAGGACAATATCACAGAGTTATGTGGCAATATGATGTCACTATTGATGACATGTCATGAAAACATGACTGATACGTGTCACCTTAAATCGTGCGAATTATATAACCAAGAGTTCCCAAAGTGAGTGCCATGTGTCGCCACATGTAAAGAGTGCAGGTGGTGGAGGACGCATCAAATGATTAATTAAAATATTTTGTTGGAATTCAGAGCTCTAGATCTTTGGAGCTTCATAACTTCGGGAATTTTAAGACTTTATACATTTGATCTTGAACTCCTGAATCATGAAGTCTCGAAGTAAACTTCGAATTACTTTGTTGATTAAACATTTCACAATTCTAAAACTCTGAAGTTGTGAGAGCCGTTGATTTAGATGACTATCAAGTTTTTAACGGTTGGTGCTTGATCCACCCTGTCAAAATTTAACCAAAAATATTTTAGTTTAAGAAATAATAATCCTAAAGTTTAAAACTTTACCTGAAAAAGAAAAAACAAAAAGGAATTTCGAAATCGATTTTTATTCGAAAATTTCATTTATGTTCTAACATAAAGTATTCTTTGATATATATAAGAAAGTATTTTGTATTTTTCTACCCTTTGGGTTTCCACCAAAATTCTGGTGTACTGTGTATTTGATGTGATGTGATGTTGACTATTTTTATATTCTCGTGATATATTGATGATACATTGATTATATAATGCTTATGTTAAGTTGAAGTTTATATATTGTGGTTAAAAGTGGTAAAAGTGTTGATTCACCCACGTCAGTATTCCAAGGGCCAAATGGTAATAAATATACACTAAATATGAATAGTAACACATTTATATAAAAAATGTTTGATATAATACAATAGATATATAATATCATTACTTCGACAAATTCATTGGGGACAAAATGTATATTAAAATCATTCTAAAGCATCTATTTACAAATTACACATGAAAATAAGGAGAGTTATAAAGGAAAACAAGTCCCTCTATAACATCATTACTTTCCCAAATTCATTTGGGACAAAATGCATATTAAAATCCTTTGAGAGAATCTATGTACAAATTACACATCAAAACAAGAAGAGTTGTACAAATTGTGGTAGAGGGAATATGTTTCTACGACTGTGAGGTAATGAAGTATTGATTGTTGCAGAAGAAAAGATGTAACAGTCACTTTCACGTGAAAGCATCCACATCACCAAACATAGATGAAAAGTACAATGAACGTACATAGATGAAGTGCAAAACTGTAAGAGTCATTTTCACGTGAAAGCATCCACTTCAACAAACATATATGAAGTGTACAATGAACCTACATAGTTGAAGTGTACACTAAGATATTGCACCATAAAGGTTTTCCTAGAATGGAATACCAAAATGTTTGCAAAAATGTTGGCACAACTCAAGAATACTTGTATCAGAATACAAGAAAAATTAGCACTTGTTGCCATCCTATAGTTTGTAGAAAAAACATTGGCACAACTTAGAAATACTTGTACCATAATACCAACCAAATTACAACTTGTTGACGTGTTGTAGAATATTAGTATAGTCGTATAGTTGGCATGCGATGAAGATCCTAGCTTTCTTATTTCCTCTTTGTGGTATCAATAATAGAAGGCTTGGAAATACTTGTAACAGAATCCAGTCAAATCAAAATCTATGCAAAATACTAAACTAACAGAATTAATCCCAAAGGTCTTATCTCGGTCTTCCCGTAGTGATCCGTCTTGTAGTAGTGAGAGTTAAGTGAGTCAGTCAAACAAATATAGTCATTCTCTTTAGGCGCTCCCCGATTTTATTTAATAAAAGAGTGGAAAATGTGTCTGAAAGAAATCAATTAAGGCGGTGAGGTCCATGGAGGTTTGCATATTTTCACGTCGAAAGAAGTTGGTTTGCAACTTTATTTTATTGATATAAGCATCAATTTTCATGTCCCATAGTTTGCAAATTTACTAGTCCCTGCCTTGGCAAGAGACTCTAGCAACTGCTTCGGGGTCAACGATCATTGAACAGGTATTAGATGGTGCAATTTAGTTCATTAAATGGTAAATTTTGGTATTTTCCGATGTTACTTTTCCTATGTTTTTTCAAATTTCATCTTATTATGATTTTATTTTTTTAATTAATTAATTAATTTATTAAATATTATATATTGAATTTCTTATTCGTTGTTGGCTCTTTGAGGTGACTTAATTGGCATGGTGTATGTGTTTTTTTTAAACTAATTATGAAAAATAAAAAATGATTTAAAAAGATCAATTATTTTAGATGTCAGTATGCCTTGTAGCAAGAATTGGCAATTCCCTTCATGGATTTTGTTAGTTGTTATCCTACCACCCAATGGAAACACAATTGAATCTTTGAAGTACTATACAAATTCTCAAAGAAGCTAGTATTCATAACTTGCCACAACACTATTGGTGCCTCTAAAGTTGTCAAACTCTTATTTTAACTTGAATGGAGTAATTTTATCTTACCTTTGGCCATCATTTATGATCACAACTCTCAATTGTCCTTAGAGTGAGATGTGGATGATAATATGAGGTTTTATGCTCTAGGGATGGGTTTGAAACAATGTATAGGGGAGAAATTGATTGAATTAGGCCATAATTAAGGTTCTTAACCTAATGAGACATTATCGAGACCTATAACCATAAAATTGAACATTTGAAGTGTACATTTGGCATACAAGAGAGATATGGATGCAATCAAGAGCTTATGTATAGTAGGGACAATTATCGATTCCTTAACCACAGCCAAGGGAAAAAAATAAGTTCCTTACACCATAAAGGTATCTATGTGGGTCATTGTACATGAACATGAGCACACACCATGAAAAAGGAACTTTAGAGGTGATATTTATCCCCCAAGTGAAGTATAGGTACCATTATGAGGTCTTACATGCTAGGGATGAGTCTTAAGCTGGTATTGGTCATGGTTGAGGGAGGAAAATAAGGCCTTTTCACCCTAGATGAATCCTTTAGAGATAAAGACCCAAAATAACACCATAATCTATATAGCATTTCGTATATAGGTCATCATTGTCCTTTAAGTGAGATATGAGAATCGTTATGAAATTTGTGCATGAATTATGGATTTCAAGGGCTTAGCCATAGTTGGGGGAGAAATATTGAGAATTAAACCCTAAAAGAATATTTTTGGTCTAGTGGGCAATGATCAAGGCCTTGAATTACAGGTCGTGGGATATTTTGTGTATTGTTGAGCAACATACCCGGAGTTGCTACTGCTTGATTCACTGCATTCCGCACCATAGCCATAATCCCAAGTCTGTTTGAATAAGTGTTAGGTTGATTCCATGGTTGATCACATAGAAGAATTTTATGTCATGGAAAGCCTCTCTCACTTTCCTAAACTCATACATTTCCACTTGTTTATGATTTCCTGAAGTGGGGGTAACACCCATATACCATTATATAGCATAAAGTTTGGTAGTTTCCATGTTTGGAACCACCCTCATTAACTTAATTGGATGATTAATATAACTACAATGAAGGTATTTACAATGCATGTTGATTGAACTTATTGTTGTCAAGTTATTTTTTAATCCCTATAGAAAATTTTACAATGTAACAATGTATTGAAAGGACCTAATGCTACATGCTAAATGTTTGGCAATAAACTTCTTATTTATATTTTATAGGTGGAAATGAAGTACATATTTGAACTAGTGTAAATCTTTATTAATGGACATAGCAATCGACATTTGCTTTGAATAATTTTATGGGAGGAGTTTAACATGTGTATAGGGATATTTGTTATTGATGGACCATAACCAAAATATTAAATGCAAATCATGTAGATAAGCTTGTCGCAGCTTCTCATAGTCTTAAAATGCAATTTTCAATTAGTGGTTTGACTTATACATTAAAGCAACGTATACTTGAAATACAACCAACAACTCATATCTTCACATTTCACACTAAAAAAATGACAAAGTGTTCAACATACTTTGGTTTATTGGCATATTCTAGTAGCATACTTTGGTGTATGCTTCATAAAAAGACCTATTGATTCACAATTACATATTCTGGTAGTGGACTTCGGTGCATATCCATGTATGTATGATTCACAACAAGGAGTGTTTCACTTTAATCACCTTAACTCACCTTCTAACGTTACCTTAAAGAAGAATTGTGACCCCAAGATGAATGCTTAGCTAAAGGCATGTTTATGTCCCTGATGTTACAAGGGTGCCAAAAACTTCTATCATCAATGCATGCACTTTCGGATCAACATTTTCTTATTAATCTTTACGCTTTCCTATCTACATCTTCATTTTCCTATTTGAGGGGACTAGATCTGAAATTAACAATGTTATTTGTTTGTATGCCTTTGTATTAATGTTTACGCTTTCCTATTTACATGTTCTTTTTATCAATTTTCCTATTTGAAGGGATTTGATCCGAAATTAACAATGTTCTTTGTTTGTATGCTTTTCTCTAAAATTGACGAATGTACCATAAATTTAGTTCATATGATTTCTAAGATCAATGGTCACCAATTCATTTGTAACAACTAAGAAGAATCTCTTTAGCATGTCCCTTTCTCTATTCCTCACCTTTAGAAATATTGCTAGGATCTCCTCTATCATAAAAAAAATATGGTTTCATTTCCATTAGGATACATGAGCTTCTTGAATCCCTATACAATTGACATAGAGTCTTCTGGTGCACCCTTTTACCTAGAGAGGTTTCGCCCCCACAAGATATATATCAATAATTCATTTTATCCCTTGCTCCATCCAAATTTACCATAGCCCTACCTCATGTCATATATTTTCTTTTGGAGACATCAAGAGAGTTGTTCACATGATCAATAACAATAGAGTTACATATGAGTAAGGCCAACACATTGAGTTCCTCAAACATGGTATTCACTCTATCAACTTACATGTTGTCAATTTGTTTGATTTATTGTGTTTTTTGATCAAGTTATCCTTTCACATGGTTCTACCATATCAACCAACCCATTTTGAAATCAAGGTTTAGTTAATATCATACAATTACATAACCATCATGATTGGATACACTTAAATACCTGCTATCAAATTTAGTTAAGATCCTGTGTTGAATGGCATAACTTTTTTTTTTTTTAAAACCACAACATTGGTCGCTTTAATGACTAACATGTTCATCGCTAGTATTGGCAATTGTTCGCAAACACTAACATGTTAGTTGCTAGAGAGACCATCATGTTAGTCGGTCGAGTGACTAACATGTTCGTCTCTAGTATTGCCAATTGGTCGCAAACCCCAACCTGTTAGTCGCTAGAGAGACCAACCTGTTAGTCGGTCAAGTGACTAACATGTTCGGCGCTAGTATTGCCAATTGGTTGCAAACCACAACCTGTTAGTCTCTAGAGTGAACAACCTGTTAGTCAGTCGAGTGACTAACATGTTCGTTGCTAGTATTTCCAATTGGTCCCAAACCCCAACTTGTTAGTCTCTAGAGTGACCAACCTGTTAGTCGTTCTACCGACTAACATTCATCGCTAGCCAAACTTTTCCCTATTCTGAATAGGCCTCATTTCCTGGTCGCTAGACCGACGAAGATCCATGTGTTGCCGCTAGACCGATGAATGTATTTCGACGAAAAAAAAATCAGCTTGGTCGCAAAAATGACTCTATGCCGACGAAAATTCGTCTCTACTTTGTCCCAAAAACGTTCAAATTTAATAGTGATTATAGAAACGCAATCTATAGTAAAATGTGTATGGATTTTATTTTCCAACATTCTACACAACATCATGGCAATATACATAGTATGGGCATCACATGAGGTTGTAGAATATGTTCAATGACTATTAGTTTTGAATTTATTTTCATTTACCCACCAAGATTTTACTATATCATGGATAGTTATACCATAACTCACACATTCATCATTCTCGAAATTCATTATAAATGATGAATTATAAGTATATTTGGGGATGCAAGTTAATTTATACATTAATTGAATGTCTTCAGGCCAAAACAAGCCAACAATGGTCGTTTAATAACTATAGATGGTTTTGGTTGGAATATCAACGTGATCCAAGGCCCAACGTATCATCTCTATATATGGAAACAATTTTGTCCATGATGTGACTTTGTGAAGCTCTAAATTAGCCACGTGTCTTAGCTTGTTTATGACTGACTCATCTTCTCCTCCGCTTGATTCATAAGAATAGAGGGAATTTTCCTTCCCCAAGATTTCATAAACATGATTCCATGATTTAATGACGCCGGTCAAGTGAGCAGTAGTGCCTGAAAAAATGTATGAATTTAGATTTGGATCTTCTGGAAATGGGTCTTGCTTCTTTCCTACTTTATGAAGTGCCATCATTTCCAAGTATCAATGTTATCCCTCCTGTGAGAAGTAAAAATCTATGAGTCCAAACTACTGAATACGAAATTTTTTAATGTCAATGGAGAAATGATATAAATTTCAAAATGATTTTATCAAATAAAAACACCAAACCATAAATCGAATTAACAGGGTAATCATGTCAAATATGCCAAAGTTATTACCTGACGGTCATAAGATTTTCAAAATACTTTACCTTAACCACATTAAATACACCTTTAATGATCATGACTAATGAGGATAAGTTATTTCGTTGCTTCGAAATTTGGGAGTTTTGAATGATGAATGATAGATGTCTCCCGAAGGCCGAATTCATGGAGAAAGTAATCATCCTTTAATTGATTGTTTTGTTTTAATTAACCACAATTTTATGGCCTTTTTAACTTTAAGTGCTTAAGAACTCTGACACTTTGGAACTTCGAGGCTTCATGAGTTTTGTGTTAAAGGTGCTTAGAATTGTCCCGAAGGTCGAAATCACAGAGTGATTAATTACCATCAATTGTGCCAAATAAAACACGTTTTACCCTTTAATTTTCGCGCTTTATAATTTCAACAATCTGACGGAGCGATGTGGCAATATGACGTCACTGTTGATGACATGTCCTGAAAACATGACTGATAAGTGTCACCTTAAATCATGCAAATTATATAACCAAGAGTTCGCAAAGTGAGTGCTATGTGTCGCCACGTGTAAAGAGTGCAGGTGGTGGAGTACGCACCAGATGATTAATTAAAATATTTTGTTGGAATGAAGAGCTCCATATCTCTGGAGCTTCATAACTTCGAGACTTTTAAGAATTTATACATTTGATCTTGAAATCTCGAATCATGAAGTCTCGAAGTAAGCTTCGAATTACTTTGTTGATTAAACATTTCGCAATTCTAAAACTCTGAAGTTGTGAGAGCCGTCGATCTAGATGACTATCAAGTTTTTAACGGTTGGTGCTTGATCCACCCTGTCAAAATGTAACAAAAAATATTTTAGTTTAAGAAATAATATTCCTAAAGTTTAAAACTTTACTTGAAAAAGAAAAAACAAAAAGGAATTTCAAAATCGATTTTTATTCGAAAATTTCATTTATGTTCTAACAAAATGTATTCTTTGATATATATAAGAAAGTATTTTGTAGTTTTCTACCATTTGGGTTTCCACCTAAATCTTGGTGTATTGTGTATTTGATGTCATGTGATATTGATTTTTTTATATTATCATGATATATTGATGATACATTGATGATATAATGCTTATGTTAAGTTGAAGTTTATATATTGTGGTTAAAAGTGGTAAAAGTGTTCATACTGATTCACCCACGTCAGTATTCCAAGAGTCAAATGGTAATAAATATATACTAAATATGAATAGTAACACATTTATATAAAAAATGTTTGATATAATACAATAGATATACAATATTATTACTTCGACAAATTCATTTGGGACAAAATGTATATTAAAAGCCTTTTAAAGCATCTATTTGCAAATTACACATGAAAATAAGGAGAGTTATAAAGGAAAACAAGTCCCTCTATAACATCATTACTTTCCCAATTTCATTTGGGACAAAATGCATATTAAAATCCTTTGAGAGAATATATGTACAAATTACACATCAAAACAAGAAGAGTTGTACAATTTGTGGTAGAGGGAATATGTTTCTACGACTGTGAGGTATTGAGGTATTGACTGTTGCAGAAGAAAAGATGTAAGAGTCACCTTCACATGAAAGCATCCACATCACCAAACATAGATGAAAAGTACAATGACCCTACATATATGAAGTGTACAACTGTAAGAGTCATTTTCACGTGAAAGCATCCACTTCACCAAACATATATGAAGTGTACAATGAACCTACATAGATGAAGTGTACATTGAGCTCTTGCACCAAAAAGGTTTTCCTAGAATAGAATACCAAAATGTTTGCAAAAACGTTGGCACAACTCAAGAATACTTGTATTAGAATACAAGAAAATTTAACACTTGTTGCCATCCTATAGTTTGTAGAAAAAAATTAGCACAACTTAGGAATACTTGTACCATAATACCAACCAAATTATAACTCGTTGACGTTTTGTAGCAGATTATTATAGTCGTATAGTTGGCATGTGGTGGAGATCCTAGCTTTCGTGTTTCCTCTTTGTGGTATCGATAATACAAGGCTTGGAAATACTTGTAACAGAATCCAGTCAAATCAAAATCTATGCAAAATATTAAACTAATAGAATTAATCCCGAAGGTCTTATCTAGGTCATCCCGTAGTGATCCATCTTGCAGTAGTGAGAGTTAAGTGAGTTAGTCGGACAAAGATAATCATTCTCTTTAGGCACTCCCCGATTTTATTTAATAAGAGTGGAGAATATGTCTGACAGAAATCAATTAAGGGGGTGAGGTCTATGGAGGTTTTCATATTTTCACATCGAAGGAAGTTGGTTTGCAACTTTATTTTATTGATATAAGCATCAATTTTCATGTCCCGCGGTTTGCAAATTTACTAGTCCCTGCCTTGCCAAGGGACTCTAGCAACCGCTTCGGGGTCAACGATCGTTGAACAGGTATTAGATGGTGCAATTTAGTTCATTAAATGGTAATTTTTTTTAAGTTCTGATGTTACTTTTCCTATGTTTTTTCAAATTTCATCTTATTATGAATATTTTTTTAATTTTTATTTATTTATTTATTAAATATTATATATTGAATTTATGATTCGTTGTTGGCTCTTTGAGGTGACTTAATTGGCAGGGTGTATGTGTTTTTTTTAAACTAATTATCACAAATAAAAAATGATTTAAAAAAAAATCAATTATTTTAGTGGTCAGTATGCCTTGTAACAAGAATTGCCAATTCCCTTCATGGATTTTGTTAGTGGTTATCCTACCACCCAATGAAAACATGATTGAATCTTTGAAGTACTATACAAATTCTCGAAGAAGCTAGTATTCATAACTTGCCACAACACTATTGGTGCCTCTAAAGTTGTCAAACTCTTATTTTAACTTGAATGGAGTAACTTTATCTTACCTTTGGCCATCATTTATGATCACAACTCTCAATTGTCATTAGAGTGAGATGTCGGTGACAATATGAGGTTTTATTCTCTAGGGATGGGTCTCAAACAATGGATAGGGGAGAAATTAATTGAATTAGGCCATAATTAAGGTTCTTAACCTAATGAGCCATTATCAAGACCTCTAACCATAAAATTGAACATTTGAAGTGTACATTTGGCATACAAGAGAGATAGGGATGCAATGAATAGTTTATGTATAGTAGGGACAATTTTCAATTCCTTAACCATAGCCAAGGGAAAAAAATAAGTTCCTTACACCATAAAGGTATCTTGTGGGTCATTGTACATGAACATGAGCACACACCATGACAAAGGACCTTTAGAGGTGATATTTATCCCCCAAGTGAAGTATAGGTACCATTGCTAGGGATGAGTCTTAAGTTGGTATTTGTAAGATCCCGCTCTGGCGCACTAAGCGAACTTATTCTTTGAGGACACTTGCTCACAAGTGATCTGGATTATTATTCTATTAAAACATTTGACTTTGATTATGATGCGTTATGGGTAGATGACATATTGTTTTACTGCATTGACATAGACAGGTGCCATTGACTCGGTTTTACTGAGTGTGCAGGGTTTTGGACCTTGATAATGCAGAGGCATCGATGGAACCCGTTGGACTCTAGATCGAGTCAGGGAGTGTGCTATTGGGGTTTGATTGTTTTACTGTGATATTAGTACATATGATTAGATGATATGATGTGGATATGTTCTGACATGATTTGTTGATGATGTAGGCTGACGATAGCTTGCCGAACAGACTCACATATGGAGTAAAGGGGCCACACACGACTACTAGAGAGGTTGAGGGAGAGGTGTGGAAAACAACCCTACCACAACCTACTAGCACTCCTGTCGTGGCTCGAACTGTAGGTTAACGATTATCTAGTTTGAGAGGACCCACGATGCCATGAGGGAAGACTGCGACAGTCGCTCGCGATGATTGTAAGGGGCGTGCAATAAGGCAGGGGCCTTATTCCTTAGAAGCCCTTAGTCTCCCACAATTTCACCTGGTGGAGTGTTGACTCCAGGGGTTATTGATGTCTACCAATCATTCAAGAGGCGAGTGGCACCTTTGGAGCACGTAATGCATCCTGAAGGGCACGTCGCGCAAGGGAATAAATGAGACGAGTGGCACCCTTGGAGCACACAGTGCATCCTGAAGGGCACATCACGCAAGGGAACAGATGAGGCGAGTGGCACCCTTGGAGCACCTAGTGCGTCTTGAAGGGCGCGTCGCGTTGATGATGATAGAGGGATGAACCTAGATGGCCCTAAGACAAATACCACATTAAGAAATTGTAAAACAACTTCCCTAATTAAATGTCGCCCAGTTCAGAATCTAAGTTCTAAGTCTAAAACTTCGCTAGGGGTAAATTTTTTTCTACCCTTAAGAAAATATCTATATAAAAATAAAATAATAAAATTAAAATAAAAAAATTAAAATAAAAAAACCACTTAAGTAATAATTTTGTTCTTCATAATTTTTTGGGTAAAATGAAGAGAGTAAGAAATTAAATAAAATCTGTGGATATGAAATGTAAAGAAGAAATTAATTATTTTAACTTTTGATAGTTTAAAAAGATACTAAATTAATAATAAAAGGAAAAAGAGGTTAAATTGCACAACTGCCGTTTTTTTTAGCTCTAATAAAAAGGGGAAGAAGGGAAAATATAAAAATTAGGAAACTAGGGAAATGAGGTAACCTAAAGAAGGAAAGAGGGGAACTCATGGTAAAAAGTGAGAGGTCAACTTAGTAAAGAATCTGCATTTAAGAACCTTCTAAATTGAACTAATTTAGCAACTTCATAATAGGGAAAGTCTTTAAAACCTATAAGGGAATCTAGGGACACCTAGGCGTAATTTTAGGAGTGACTCTAGGTGGGTGAGGGACATAAGACAATTAATAAAATAAAGAAAATAATTATTGGAGGAATGTGGGGGATGGGTGACACTTGTACGAAGGAGAATTTTTAGTAATTTTTATTAAAACTTTAATTAAATGAGATTTAGGGAAAGAAAAGAAGTTCAAAAAATCTATAAAAGAGAGGGAGGAGAAGGATGAAGGGGATCAACTATTAGTGTAACGTTATGCTGCAGGAATAGTGACTTGACTGATTTACTTGCGGGAGTTGGGATTTCCAAGCTCGGAGAGGAGTGGTATCTCGGCCTTGCAAGGCGAGCTGGGAGCTAGACGTACCCTCTGGATAGTGTGTGGCCCCTTTCTGACTCGAGGGGCTAAGGGGGAAGAAGAGTACCCCTAGCGTTGGCTGGGAGGTACCGATGTAGTCTCAATGGTCGACGAGCGGGAGCTGCACGGAGCGCGCGGACGTCACTCGGAGTAGGCGAACAGGCAATGATACGTTTTTTTTGGTTGAAAGATAGAATGTTGTAGAATGTATGTTTAGTTCTGCATGTGTATTGGGAAGGTAAACTGTTTGTCCTTGGTTGAATGGTCTGCCTTGCTCCTTGATGTGTTTTATGTAACATACTGCTTTAGCACACTGAGAAAACTTATTCTTTGAGGACACTTGCTCGCAAGTGATTCAGACTATTATGATATTAAAACATGTGTCCTTGATTATGACGCGTTATGGTAGATGACAGGATGTTTTACTTCATTGACATAGACAGGTTCTATTGACTCGGTTTTACTGAGTGTGCAGGGTTTTGGAACTTTAGGATGCATATGCATCGACGAAACCCCTTGGACACCGGATTGAGTTAGGGAGTGTGCTATTGGGGTTCGATTGTTTTACTGTGATTTTAGTACATTTGATTAGATGATATGATGTCGACATGTTCTGACACGATTGTTAATGATGCAGGCTGACGATAGCTTGCCGACCAGACTCACATATGGAGTAAAGGGGCCACACACGACTACCAAAGAGGTTGAGGGAGAGGTGTGGACAACAGCCCTGCCACAACCTACTAGCACTCCCACCGTGGCTCGAACTGTAAGTTAACGATTACCTAGTTCGAGAGGACCCATGATGCCATGAGGGCAGACTGTGACAATCACTCACGATGATTCTAAGGGGCGTGCAATAAGGTGGGGGCCTTATTCCTTAGAAGCCCTTAGTCTCCCACAAGTTCACTTGGCGGAGTGTTGACTCCAGAGGTTATTGATGTCTACCAATCAGTCAAGAGGCGAGTGACACCCTTGGAGCACATGGTGTGTCCTGAAGGGCATGTCGCGCAAAGAAACCAAAGAGGCGAGTGACACCCTTGGAGCATGTAGTGCATCCTGAAGGGCACGTCGCGTTGATGATGATAAAGGAACGATCCTAGATGGCCCTAAGACAATTAACGCACTAATAAATTTTAAAAACAACTTCCCTAATTAAATGTCGCCCACTGCAGAATCTAAAGTCTACGTCTAAAAATTTCGCTAGGGGTAAAACTTTGTCTACCCTTAAGAAAATAGCTATATATATAGAATAAGAAAATATTAAAATAAAAACCATTTAAGTAACGATGTTGGTCTTCATAAATTTTGGGGTAAAACGAAGAGAGTTAGAAATTAAATAAAATCATTGATATATATATATATATATATATATCAAGGGAAATTAATTATTTTTAACTTTTGATAGTTTTAAAAGATGTTGAATAAATAATAAAAGGGAAAAGGGGTTAAATTGCAACTGTCGTTTTTAGCTCTAATAAAAAGGGGAAAGAGGGAGATTATAAAATTTAGGAAACTAGGGGATGGAGGTAACATAAAAAGGGAAAGAGGGGAACTTATGGTAAAAAGCGAGAGGTCAACTTAGTAAAGAATCTGCAATTAAGAACCTTCTAAATTGAACTAAATTAACAACTTCATTTTAGGGAAAGTATTTAAAAACCTGTAAGGGAATCTAGGGACACCTAGGAGTAAATTTAGGAGTAACTCTACATGGGTGAGGGAAATGAGACAATTATTAAATTAAAGAAAATAATTATTGGAGGAAAGTGGGGGATGGATGACACTTGTACGAAGGAAAATTATTAGAATATTTTTATTAAAACTTAAATTAAATGACATTTAGGGAATGTTTGGGAAGATCTAAAACTCTATAAATGAGAGGAAGGAGGAGGAAGTAGGGGATCATCTATTAGCGTAACGTTACGCTGCCGAATTTGTGACTTGACTGATTACTTGTGGGGAGTTGGGATTTCCCAGCTCAGATAGGAGTGGTAGCTCGGCCTTGCGAGGCGAGCTGGGAGCTTGACGTACCATATGGATAGTGTGTGGCCCCTTTGCGGCTCGGGGGGCTAAGGGGGAAGCAGAGTACCCTTAGCGTTGGCTGAGAGGTACCAGTGAGGTCTCAACGGTCGGCGAGTGGGAGTTGCATGGAGCGCGCGGAAGTCATTCGAAGCGGGCGATAAGGCAACCGTACGCTCTCTATTGGTTGAGTAGTATGCATTAGGATTTAGGATTGGATCTGCATATTGATTTGTATATGGATTGGATGTTTAGATGATAGGGGACCCCTTTTTCTTAGCCTAGCTGATTGTTGGGTTGATTGCTTTCCTGTGGCCTTTGTCCCCGCTTTACTTGACAGCCCTGTGGTTGACTCTGACACGTGCGATTGTTTGCCTTTCGTCCCTAGCTCGCCAGTCCTTGCCTGAGCAGTCGGCCAGGAGCCTGATCTACGGTCGTCACCTTAGCGTTAAAAGACCTATGGATCTCAACGCCCTACTTTTTTGTGCAAGGATGACGAGCGAAGGACACACCTGTTAGCCATCTACCCTCAATGTTGTACTTGGCTAAAGGTTCGCCTTGATCCCAAATGTGTTTATTAACCCTGCAAATGTGATTGTTGGTGAGGTTTTTGCTTAAACTCGACATGCCTATATCTCGTCGATATCTCGTTTTTATCCCGTTTTTATACCTTGTTGGATCAAATTCTCACCCTGTGTTTTTAATTCTTAGATAACGGTAAAATTGCGTTGTGTATCGAGGGATAAGCGTTAACCCTGTGTGGTTGTTTGGTTTGGTCTGATATATATATATATATATATATATATATATATATATATATATATATATATATATATGCGATAGTTAAAGGTGAATGTCATTATACGTTCCTATTCTTATGCCAATTTCATAATGAGATTCTCTACTTATTAGGATTAAAATTTTTTCAATACTTCTAAAAGCTTGGAATTACATATGAGAATCAGCGTGGATCAATAGATAATTATTTTCTTAGCAAACCTGTAATGCTAAGGAACCTTTCCTTCATTAAAATCCGGTGGATTTAATTGTACCCAGCGCTGTGATTGATGTTATATTGATGTTGTCAACCTTACCTATCATGGTTTAGCTGCGCTTCCTTGGGCGGTGATTTTTCTTTCCTGCGCATTTAAATCAAAACGATTATTCCATCACTGTCAACATTAGCCTTTATAAATACCAAAATTGTGGTTTCCCTCCTGGTGTGATTCGGTGCACATTTCCCCTTATCTGTGACAGAGTTGTGGCCGGAATGGCCATCGTTGCCTTAGATACTACAGTGTTATTTACATATTGTGGCTTGAACTCGTGGAAGAAGTTGGACAACGTACTGCTACTCGAGGAAGTAAGAAATTCTATTGAGCCTGCGTTGGATACTTTGCAAAGTGAACGGGATGGCATCTGCTGTACCTATCTCTAGACTGCATCTTCTTGATAGACGTTATCCTCTAGTGATGCCACTTGAGACAACCTTAATACCCCGTTGATTTCTATGCATTTCCTTTTTGACCACGATTGATATTAAAAAGAAAACGACTGAGTTGTTGTTGAATTTGCCATGATTTTAGCCATTTAAGTCATATCCGACCATGCAATAAGTGGCCTCGTAATTGCCATTTAAATATGGACTGCGTTTGCTAAAGGACCACGATTTTACGATTCAATCTGAATGACTGAGTGGCTGTTATAACCACATTTTTGGCTCTTAAAAAGATGCGAAATGATACCCTCACTGCCAACGATTGACCCCTTTTCTGGAGACGACATTTCCATCATATTTCCTAGTGTTTCACCCTGGGTTATGACTACGTTAGGCCTTTAGCTAAAATTTGTTGCTGCCATTTGTCAGGACTACAATCATTGCTTGATACCTATGTTTTCGTTTGCTTTGATTATCATTTGCGGTTCCAATTTAATGACTACATTAATTTCGGCAAATTACTTTTTCATTTGGCCAATGCATGTACCAAACTTCAGCTGACTACTGGCACATTTAATAGCATTAATCGCTGGTAGATGTATTGGAGGGCATCACTACACAACACCTTGTCAACTTTTATAGACAGACTTTAATTGACATGCTAACTAAGAAAAACGCCTTTTCTATTCTCTCCCCTATTTTTTTTTAATTTGAGATAAATAAATGGATGATGGTGATCATAAGGGAAGGGTTTTGTGACAGATTTGATTTACAGAATTATGTTCCCGTGGGTTTCTTTTAAAGTAGGTTCAGTAAATGGAAGGGTTCTGACTCCCAAATTCCATCCTTGTAATTCTATCAATTCACCAGAGCACCAAATTTTATGCATCTTTGTACCATGTCGTTCGTGTCATCAGTTTCTGTATTTAGACAGTATTTAGTGATAAACTTTAGATTACCATTTAGATTGTCATTAATGTTAACTTTGATTAGCGTGTTTTGACTAATTTATGATTGACATCCTAAAATGGAGTAGAAGTTATGATATTTTAGATGGGTAATTTTTACCCATTTAGACTGATTTAGTGGTTGGGTGGTTGGCGAAGTCGTGTAATGGCTTGCGCTCTCTTGTTGACATCATAACGCGTCATGCGGTCCCGTTGCTTGGAGTGTAGGCGTAGTCATCCTGTCAGTTATTTTCGTCCCTTCGCGCGTCAGATTCGTCTTGAGTTCGTTAGTCCAGCTGGATGCGTGGTGGCAAGGTTTTGACACATCTGACACCTGGGAACAACATGATTCCTGATGAGGGGATCATGGCGCACCCTGGGGATTAGCGGTGAATGAGATCTTGGCCAGAGTAGTTGCTTGTGTGAGTATTGTCGAGCGCGCAAGTTGCTCCTGGCGTAAGGACCGAATGCCTTTAGGCGTTAGGTTCGCGTGCCTTGAGGTTCTAGTCCTTGTTTGTCTAGGCCGTGATGTCGGGGCGAGGATGTTTTCGCTCTTCTGGTAGGCGTGGTCATGCTGCGTCGGGCGGGTAGTCATCCTCCTTGCTTTTTTGCGCATGTTTCGCCAGTTGTCCTGGTGCATGAGTGTGGGGTCATTGTAACCTGTTGCGTGGATGGGGTGCTCGCATTCTTCCCCAGTGGTAAGGTTAAAATGTTGTTGTCATCGCCTTCTTGCCTCTTATCTCCTGAAACAAAAAAAATTTTTGCTCCGCTTGTTGGAGTAACGATGGGGTCATTACATTTTAATAGCCTTGAAATTTAATTGATGGTGAAGTTCTTTACTCTGCGTTTTATGATCGTCGGATAGGTTTATCTCTGCGTTTTATATATTGATGATTGAACCCGCACTGTGTTGTATTACCTCACTCGCAACTTAACTCTATGATTGTTTATTGATGGCCCCTTTTTGTTTCTCTGCGAATCTATCTCGGTACAGTAATATTGATAAATTTATCTTGGGCCTCGCCCATCCGATTGATTGCCTACAATTTATTCTGGTCTGCGCTTGTGTTGGAATCCCTATCTGTTTGCATACTGGAGATTGCGGTTGAAGTCCCTACGTTTTATGACTGCGTTTCCTTTAACCGCTAGGGGAGGTGAAATTATATTATCATTGAATATTATGGGCGTTTTATGATTGCATTTTTATTATACAAGTCAGCGTTTTTGTTTATCAATATTCTGAGATGTAAAGGGGTATCAAATTTCAATCTGCGAATGTAACTGTGTACTGAGGTAAATACTATCCGGAGGTTGCATGTAAGAATGGATAAAAAGGAAAAAAAAAAAGGTAATTCTGAGAATGCCATAGGGGATAGCTGTACAATCTAGCCTTGCGCCTTCTTCATTTACTGGCGACCTTAGCTGTGTAAAAAAAATCTCTTGCTGGCGAATTGGCTCGGTATGCTCATCACTCAATAATGGCAGTGTAATTCTTCCCTTCCCCCATCCTTCAGCCCCGTAGCATCCGTTCATCCCTTTTCTGCATTGGTTGGCCTTCACTCTGTGTTTTACTATTGTAGTTTCCTGTTGTTGCATTTCTTGTGGATGGCGTTATCTTGGCAGGCGCTTTCCTATAAACTTCGTCCCAAGTGTTCTGAGTTGACCCATATTATGGCCCCAGCCTTTACCATTATCATCATACAACATTGGAATCAATCCGTCTCCCTGTGAACGTTGGCTAGCTACAACCATTTCCAGAAACATGAAATGTTTATGGCACACAACAACCCGTGTACTGGAGTACTCGATCAAGCACCTATTCACTATCAATCTAAGGGGTGCACGACTTCCTTTACGCTATTCTTGTTATGTTGATACCCAGCAGAATTAAAGCATTGTTATTATCTTTAGAATGAGGAAGATTGCTTGCTGGTGTGCCCCTGTTGTCTGCCTCTAATTGAGGACTGTGTGCATTGAATGGATGAGCGTGCTTAACCTCTGACTGCGCCCCCCCTAACCTAGAAAAGATAGAAATTGACCACCAGTTGGCATCCAGACTCCTGAGCCTCATCTACCTGGCAGCGCGTCCTGTTGGCTTCGGTTGGATTGGAATAACTTACCTCTCCCTCCCTCCTTTTTAAATTTTAAAGTAACGGTAGGGGAATGCGGGTTACTACAGATGGCAGTAAGTTACTTCAACCTTTCTGACAACAACCGTTTTAATCGTTACCAGCAGCATTCCACTTTTAGTTTATGCATTATTAAGGATTGGCTAGTAAAATAAAAAAAATAAAAAATGCGATTGGACTAAATTGGATTTGATGTCAGAATAAGATCGATTTGAACTTCAGTGATTAATAACATCATTCAAACAAAAGGGATCCTTTAATGCTTTTACTTTTTCAACAATGTAAATGAGAATGCATGGTAGACTCCAAATCCGAAGGTCGTATGTTGTCAAGTGGAAGAATGTCTTTAATGGAGTAATTCTATAGCTTTAAAAAAAAATATAAAATGTATATATAGATTTTCAATTTGAATGTTGATCCTTGCTTCCACAGCTCCGTTGAAATTTTGGCAATTCAGTTCTCCTTTCAATCAATTTTATAATTGTAAGGATCCACGACAGCCAAATTTAGTTATATAATTCTTTTTAGATCAACAAATTGTTGGTAAATATTCGCAATCAAATAAATCAACAAATCTATCTTATTATTTGGATGGGAAGAAATTGTCTTAATATTGTTTAGAGGGTATTGTTTTAATGGGTTTTTCTCTATTATAAATGGGATTTTGTTTTAATATATCTTGGGTATTGTTTTAATATAATTTGGATATGGTTCAATATAAATTTGGATATGGTTTTAATGTAATTGGGTATTGCTTTAATATAACTTGGATATGGTTATAATGTAATTAGGTATTGTTTTAATATAACTTGGATATGGTTATAATGTAATTGGGTATTGCTTTAATACAACTTGGATATGGTTTTAATGTGAATTGGGTATTGTTTTAATATAATGTTGATATTGTTTAATTATGAATTTTGTGGGTGTGGTTTTAAATTTTTAGGGGGTATTCTCTACTAGAGTTTGGATAAAAAGAAATTGTTTTAATATAATTAGTTCACTCCTTCACCTTTCGACTTCTTTCTTAAGCGATATGGTTATGGGATGTTGACGAAGTCGTTCCCTCTTGCGCTACCCGTTGAGGCTGTCGATGTTTATTATAAGTAAAGGGTTACACTTGGTTATGTAAACTTTTCATGTGTTTGGTTGCTCACAGTAAGGGTTCTAGCTACCTGTGTATTTATTGTTGAGTTCCTAGGATGATTGACCTTAGCTTAGTAGGCTTGGTCTATTGAGTCGGGCGGGATGTAGACACCTCCATGTTCCTCAGAACAATCGCCAGCCTTGAGACCTTAAATGGTTAAAATTGATGGGAACCTGGGCTTGAGCATTGCTTATGTGTCTTGGAGATCCTAACCATTGCAAGGTAGGAAGGATGGGTAGTCAGTCTTATTTTGTTGTTGGTTGATTGTCGTTCCTCGCTCCCAGATGCTTGATGTGCGTCTAAGGTCGTTATGTTGGGGTCGTAGTTTCATGCGTCATGTTTGACGTCGTGTAGCAACGTAGAGTCGAATGTATTTATTACCCTTGTACACACGCGCACACACAGAAAAAAAATTGCACTAGTTATAAGAGGTGGTTGTCTTACGAAACGAGAGGTTTGTAACAGTATTGGTCATGGTTGAGGGAGGAAAATAAGGCCCTTTCACCCTAGATGAATCCTTTAGAGATCAAGAGCCAAAAAAACACCATAATCCATATAACATTTCATATATAGGTCATCATTGTCCTTTAAGTGAGATATGAGAATCATTATGAAATTTCTGCATGAATTATGGGTTTCAAGGACTTAACCACAGTTGGGGGCAAAATATTGAGAATTAAACCCTAAAAGAATATTTTTGGTCTAGTGGGAAATAATCAAGGCCTTGAATTACAGGCTATGGGATATTTTGTGTGTTGTTGAGAAACATACACCGAGTTGCTACTGTTTGATTCACTGCATTCCACACCATAGCCATAATCCCAAGTTTGTTTCATTCACTGCATTCCGCACCATAGCCATAATCCCAAGTCTATTTGAATAAGTGTTAGGTTGATTCCATGGTTGATCACATAGAAGAAGTTGAAGCCATGGAAAGCCTCTCTCACTTTCCTAAACTCATACATTTCCACTTGTTCATGATTGCTTGAAGTGGGGGT
>ML780289.1:895686-908050 GCA_009831015.1 Picea engelmannii | reverse complement strand
GAGTCTCTTTAACATGTCCCTTTCTCTATTCCTCACCTTTAGAAATATTGCTAGCATCTCCTCTATCATAAAAAAATATGGTTTCATTTCCATTAGGAGACATGAGCGTCTTGAAGCCCTATACAATTGACATAGAGTCTTCTGGTGCACCCTTTTACCTAGATAGGTTTCCCTCCCACAAGATATATATTAGTAATTCTTTTGGAGACATCAAGAGAGTTGTTCGCATGATAAATAACAGTAGATTTACATATAAGGAAGACCTACACATTGAGTTCCCCAAACATAGTATTCACTCTATCAACTTACATATTGTCAATTTGTTTGATTTATTGTGTTGTTTGATCAAGTTCTCCTTTCACATGGTTCCACCATATCATCCAACCCATTTTGAAATCAAGGTTTAGTTAATATCCTACAATTACATGACCATCATGATTGGACACACTTAAATACCTGTTATCAAATTTGGTTAAGATCCTGTGTTGAATGGCATATTTTTTTTATTTTTTAAACCACAACATTTGTCACTTTAGGGACTAACATGTTCGTCGCTAGTATTGGCAATTGGTCACAAACACCAACCTGTTAGTTGCTAGAGTGACCAACCTGTTAGTTGCTAGAGTGACCAACCTATTAGTCGGTTGAGTGACTAACATATTCGTCGCTAGTATTGCCAATTGGTTGCAAACCCCAACCTGTTAGTCGCTAGAGCGACCAACCTGTTAGTCGGTCGAGTAACTAACATGTTTGTCGCTAGTATTGCCAATTGGTCGCAAACCCCAACCTGTTAGTCGCTAGAGAGACCAACCTGTTAGTCGGTCGAGTGAATAACATGTTCGTCGCTAGTATTTCCAATTGGTCACAAACCCCAACCTGTTAGTCACTAGAGAGACCAACCTGTTATTCATTCTACCGACTAACATTCGTCACTAGCAGAACTTTTCCCTATTTTGAATAGGCTTCGTTTCCTGGATGCTACACCGGTGAAGATCCATGTGTTGCCTCTAGACCGACGAATGTATTCCGACGAAAAAAAAATCATCTTGGTCGCAAAAATGACTCTATACCGACGAAAATTTGTCTCTACTTTGTCGCAAAAACGCTCAAATTTAATAGTGATTATAGGAACCCAATCTATACTAAAATGTGTAGGGATTTTATTTTCGAACATTCTACATGACATCATGTAAATATACATAATATGGGAATCAAATGAGGTTGTAGAATATGTTCCATGACTATTAGTTTTGAATTTATTTTCATTTACCCACCAAGATTTTACTATATCATGGATAGTTATACCATAACTCACACATTCATCATTCTCTAAATTCATTATAAATTTATTTGGGGGTGCAAGTTAATTTATACATTAATTGAATGTCTTCAGGCCAAAACGAGCCAACAATGGTCTTTTAATAACCGTAGATGGTTTTGGTCGGAATATCAATGTGATCCAAGGCCCAACGTATCATCTCTATTTATGTCAACAATTTTGTCCAATATGTGACTTTGTGAAGCTCTAAATTAGCCACATGTCTTAGCTTGTTTGTGATTGACTCATCTTCTCCTCTGCTTGATTCATCAGAATAGAGGGAATTTTCCTTCCCCAAAATTTCATAAACATGATTCCATGATTTAATGATGCCAGTCAAGTGAGAAACAGTGTCTGAAAAAATGTATGAATTTGGATTTGGATCTTTTGTAAATGGGTCTTACTTCTTTCCTACTTTATGAAGTGCCATAATTTCCAAGTATCAATGTTATCCCTCCTGTGAGAAGTAAAAATCTATGAGTCCAAACTTCCGAATACAAAATTTCTTACTGTGAATGGAGAAATGATATAAAGTTCAAAATGATTTTATTAAATAAAAACACGAAACCATAAATCGAATTAACAGGGTAATCATGTCAAATATGCCAAATTTATTACCTGACAGTCATAAGATTTTGAAAATCCTTTAACTTAACCACATTAAATACACCTTTAATGATCATGATTAATGAGGATAAGTGATTTCGTTGCTTCAACATTTGGGAGTTTTGAATGATGAATGATAGATGTCTCCAGAAGGCCGAATTCACGGAGAAATTAATCATCCTTTAATTGATTGTTTTGTTTCAATTAACCACAATTTTATGGCCTTTTTAACTTTAAGTGCTTCATAATTCTGACACTTTGGAACTTCGGGGCTTCATGAGTTTTGCGTTAAAAGTTCTTAGAATTGTCTCGAAGGCCGAAATCACAGAGTGATTAATTACCATTAATTATGCCAAATAAAACACATTTTACCCTTTAATTTTCGCGCTTTATAATTTCGACAATTTGACACTTCGACGCTTCGACATTTTTTGGATTTGTTGATGATTTAATCTTCCGGAGGACAATATCACAGAGTGATGTGGCAATATGACGTCACTGTTAATGACATGTCATGAAAACATGATTGATACGTGTCACCTTAAATCGTGCAAATTATATAACCAAGAGTTCCCAAAGTGAGTGCCATGTGTCACCACGTGTAAAGAGTGCAGGTGGTGGAGGATGCATCAGATGATTAATTAAAATAATTTGTTGGAATTAAGAGCTCTAGATCTTTGGAGCTTCATAAATTCGGGACTTTTAAGAATTTATACATTTGATCTTGAACTCCTGAATCATGAAGTCTCGAAGTAAACTTCGAATTACTTTGTTGATTAAACATTTCGCAATTCTAAAACTCTGAAGTTGTGAGAGCCGTCAATCTAGACGACTATCAAGTTTTTAATGGTTGGTTCTTGATCCACCCTGTCAAAATGTAACAAAATATTTTAGTTTAAGAAATAATATTCCTAAAGTTTAAAACATTACTTGAAAAAGAAAAAACAAAAAGGAATTTCAAAATTGATTTTTATTCGAAAATTTCATTTATGTTCTAACATAATGTATTCTTTGATATATATAAGAAAGTATTTTGAAGTTTTCTACCATTTGGGTTTCCACCTAAATTCTAGTGTATTGTGTATTTGATGTGATGTGATGTTGATTATTTTTATATTCTCATCATATATTGATGATACATTGATGATATAATGCTTATGTTAAGTCGAAGTTTATATATTGTAGTTAAAAGTGGTAAAAGTGTTCATATTGATTCACCCACATCAGTATTCCAAGAGTCAAATGGTAATAAATATATACTAAATATGAATAGTAACACATTTATATAAACAATGTTTGATATAATACAATAGATATATAATATCATTACTTCGACAAATTCATTTGGGACAAAATGTATATTAAAATCCTTTTAAAGCATCTATTTGCAAATTACACATGAAAATAAGGAGAGTTATAAAGAAAAACAAGTCCCTCTATAACATCATTACTTTCCCAAATTCATTTGGGACAAAATGAATATTAAAATCCTTTGAGAACATCTATGTACAAATTACACATCAAAACAAGAAGAGTTGTACAAATTGTGGTAGAGGGAATATGTTTCTACGACTGTGAGGTATTGAGGTATTGATTGTTGTAGAAGAAAAGATGTAAGAGTCACTTTAATGTGAAAGAATCCACATCACCAAACATAGATGAAAAGTACGATGAGCCTACATAGATGAAGTGTACAACTGTAAGAGTCATTTTCACGTGAAAGCATCCACTTCACCAAACATATATGAAGTGTACAATGAACCTACATAGATGAAGTGTACACTGAGCTATTGCACCAAAAAGGTTTTCCTAGAATGGAATACCAAAATGTTTGCAAAAACGTTGGAACAACTCAATAATACTTGTATCAGAATACAAGAAAATTTAACACATGTTTCCATCCTATAGTTTGTAGAAAAACATTAGTACAACCTAGGAATACTTGTACCATAATACCAACAAAATTACAACTTGTTGACGTGTTGTAGCATATTATTATAGTCGTATAGTTGGCATGTGGTGAAGATCCTAGCTTTTTTTGTTTCCTCTTTGTCGTATCGATAATAGAAGGCTTGGAAATACTTGTAACATAATCCAGTCAAATCAAAATCTATTCAAAATATTAAACTAACAGACTTAATGTCGAAGGTCTTATCTCGGTCGTCCCGTAGTGATTCGTCTTGGAGTAGTGAGAGTTAAGTGAGTCAGTCAGACAAAGATAGTCATTCTCTTTAGGTGCTCCCCAATTTTATTTAATAAAGAGTGGAAAATATGTCTGAAAGAAATCAATTATGGGGGTGAGGTCCGTGAAGGTTTTCATATTTTCACGTCGAAGGAAGTTGGTTTGCAACTTTATTTTATTGATATAAGCATCAATTTTCATGTGCCACGGTTTGCAAATTTACTAGTCCCTACCTTGGCAGGAGACTCTAGCAACCGCTTCAGGGTCAACGATCATTGAACAAGTATTATATGATGCAATTTAGTTCATTAAATGGTAAATTTTGGTAAGTTCTGATGTTACTTTTCCTATGTTTTTTCAAATTTCATCTTATTATGATTTTATTTTTTTAATTTATTTATTTATTTATTAAATATTATATATTGAATTTCTTATGCGTTTTTGGCTCTTTGAGGTGACTTAATTGGCATGGTGTATGTGTTTTTTTTAAAATTAATTATCACAAATAAAAAATGATTTAAAAAAAAACAATTATTTTAGTGGTCAGTATGCATTGTAACAAGAATTGCCAATTCCCTTCATGGATTTTGTTAGTGGTTATTCTACCACCCAATGAAAACATGATTGAATCTTTCAAGTGCTATACAAATTCTCGAAGAAGCTAGTATTCGTAACTTGCCACAACACTATTGGTGCCTCTAAAGTTGTAAAAATCTTATTTTAGCTTGAATGGAGTAATTTTATCTTAACTTTGGCCATCATTTATGATCACAACTCTCAATTGTCCTTAGAGTGAGATGTGGGTGAAAATATGAGGTTTTATGCTCTAGGGATGGGTCTCAAACAATGGATAGGAGTGAAATTGATTGAATTAGGCCATAATTAATGTTCGTAACCTAATGAGCCATTATCAACACCTCTAACCATAAAATTGAACATTTGAAGTGTACATTTGGCATACAAGAGAGATATGGATGCAATCAAGAGTTTATGTATAGTAGGGACGATTATCGATTCCTTGACCATAGCCAAGGGACAAAAATAAGTTCCTTACACCATAAAGGTATCTATGTGGGTCATTGTACATGAACATGAGCACACACCAAGACAAAGGACGTTTAGAGCTGATATTTATCCCCCAAGTGAAGTATAGTTACCATTGTGAGGTCTTACATGATATGGATGAGTCTTAAGTTGGTATTGGTCATGGTTGAGGGAGGAAAATAAGGCCCTTTCACCCTAGATGAATCCTCTAGAGATCAAGAGCCAAAAAAACATCATAGTCCATATAACATTTCATATATAGGTCATCATTGTCCTTTAAGTGAGATATGAGAATCATTATGAAATTTGTGCATGAATTATGGGTTTCAAGGACTTAGCCACAGTTGGGGGAGAAATATTGAGAATTAAACCCTAAAAGAATATTTTTGGTCTAGTGGGCAATAATCAAGGCCTTGAATTACAGGCCATGGGATATTTTGTGTGTTGTTGAGAAACATACCCCAAGTTGCTACTGTTTGATTCACTGCATTCCGCACCATAGCCATAATCCCAAGTCTGTTTGATTCACTGCATTCCGCACCATATCCATAATCCCAAGTCTGTTTGAATAAGTGTTAGTTTGATTCCATGGTTGATTACATAGAAGAAGTTGAAGCTGTGGAAAGCCTCTCTCACTTTCCTAACCTCATACATTTCCACTTGTTCATGATTGCTTGAAGTGGGGATAACACCCATATACCATTATATAGCATAAATTTTGGCAGTCACCATGTTTGGAACCACCCTCATTAACTTAGTTGGATGATTAATATAACTACAATAAATGTATTTATAATGCATGTCGATTGAACCTATTGTTGTCAAGTTATTTTTTAATCGCTATAGAAAATTTTACTATGTAACAATGTATTGAAAGGACCTAATGCTACATGCTAAATGTTTGGCATTATTTATATTTTATAGGTGGAAATGAAGTACATATTTGAGCTAGTGTAAATCTTTATTAATGGACATAGAAATTGACATTTTGTTTGAATGATTTGATGGGAGGAATTTAACATGTGTATAGGGATATTTGTTATTGATGTACCATAACCAAGATATTAAATGCAAATCATGTAGATAAGCTTGTCGCAGTTTCTCACAGTCTTAAAATGCAATTTTCAATTAGTGTTTTGACTTATACATTAAAGCAACACATACTTAAAATACAACCAACAACTCATATCTTCACATTTCACACTAAAAAAATGACAAAGTGTTCAACATACTTTGGTTTATTGGCATATTCTAGTAGCATACTTTGGTGTATGCTTCATAAAAATACATATTCATTCACAATTAAATATTTTGGTAGTGGACTTCTGTGCATATCCATGTATGTATGCTTCACAACAAGGAGTGTTTCACTTTAATGCCCTTAACTCGCCTTCTAACATTACCTTAAAGAAGAATTGTGACCCCAAGATGAATGCTTAGCTAAAGGCATGTTTATGTCCCTGATTTTACAAGGGTGCTAGAAAATTCTATCATCAATCCATGCACTTTCCTATCAACATTTTATTATTAATCTTTACGCTTTCCTATCTATATCTTCATTTTTCTATTTGAGGGGACTAGATCTGAAATTTTCGAGATTAATTGCCGGATAATCCACAGTTGGTGTCATTTTTGTCATCGACGTTTCGAATCCGAATCGGGATTCATCATCAGGACTAATCGTCAGTTACAAAGCTTGCTGATCTTCGTCAATTAATAGTAGATGCAGGACARTTTTGAGATTTGTGAWTAGGTCGRCTAGTTGTAATGTTAAKTTTCTAMAACTAAAAATTCAATTTTAGYGCTTAGTAAATGAGTKAATTAGGTTATTAATAATACTTGGTTGAATTATTAATAGTACTAGKRTTTCATGTWYTRAWTMSAARTWWAGTTTRAYYTAGTWYTAWKAATTAATTYTAGTGATYAATTTTTAAWASTACTAGGTTTTTACTAATAAAAATTAATCACTAAAATTAATTCTTAAACTAAATCAAACCAAACTTATAATCACTCATATTAAACCTAGTATTTTTACTAAATCTAAATAAATAACCTAGTACTATTATTAATTCAATCTACTCACTATTATCACTAAATCTAAATCAAAAACCTAGTACTATTAAAAATTAATCACTAAAATTAATTCTTAAAACTAAATCAAACTAAACTTCTAATCAAAACATGAAACCCTAGTACTATTAATAATTCAACCAAGTATTATTAATAACCTAATTAACTCATTTACTAAGCGCTAAAATTGAATTTTTAGTTTTAGAAAATTAACATTACAACTAGCCGACCTAATCACAAATCTCAAAACTGTCCTGCATCTACTATTAATTGACGAAGATCAGCAAGCTTTGTAACTGACGATTAGTCCTGATGATGAATCTCGATTCGGATTCGAAACGTCGATGACAAAAATGACACCAACTGTGGATTATCCGGCAATTAATCTCGAAACTACTCACCACAGAAATCTGAAAACAACTAGATCTGAAATTAACAATGTTATTTGTTTGTATGCCTTTGTATTAATGTTTACACTTTCCTATTTACATGTTCTTTTTATCAATTTTCCTATTTGAAGGGATTTGATCTGAAATTAACAATGTTCTTTGTTTGTATGCCTTTCTCTAAAATTGACGAATGTACCATAAATTTAGTTCATATGATTTCTAAGATCAATGGTCACAAATGCATTTGTAGCAACTAAGAAGAGATTCTTTAGCATGTCCCTTTCTCTATTCCTCACCTTTATAAATATTGCTAGCATCTCCTCTATCATAAAAAAATATGGTTTTGTTTCCATTAGGAGACATGAGCTTCTTGAAGCCCTATACAATTGACATAGAGTCTTCTGGTGCACCCTTTTACCTAGACAAGTTTTGCTCCCACAATATATATATCAGTAATTCATTTTATCCCTTGCTCCATCCAAATTTCCCATAGCCCTACCTCATGTCATATATTTTCTTTTGGAGACATCAAGAGAGTTGTTCACATGATCAACAAAAATAGAGTTACATATGAGGAAGACCTACACATTGAGTTCCTCAAACATGGTATTCACTCTATCAACTTAGATATTGTCAATTTGTTTGATTTATTGTGTTGTTTGATTAAGTTCTCCTTTCACATGGTTCCACCATATGAGCCAACCCATTTTGAAATCAAGGTTTAGTTTATATCCTACAATTACATGACCATCATGATTGGACACACTTAAATACCTGTTATCAAATTTAGTTAAGATCCTGTGTTGAATGGCATAATTTTTTTTTTTAAAACCACAACATTGGTCGCTTTAGTGACTAACATGTTCATCACTAGTATAGGGAATTTTTCGTAAACACCAACCTGTTAGTTGCAAGAGAGACAAACCTGTTAGTCGGTCGAGTGACTAACATGTTTGTCGCTAGTATTGCCAATAGGTTGCAAACCCCAACCTATTAGTCGTTGGAGAGACTAACCTGTTAGTCGGTCAAGCGACTAACATGTTCGTCGCTAGTATTGCCAATTGGTCGCAAACCCCAACCTGTTAGTCGCTAGAGCGACCAACCTGTTAGTCGGTTGAGTGAGTAATATGTTCGTCGCTAGTATTTCCAATTGGTCGCAAACCCCAACCTGTTAGTTGCTAGACCGACCAACCTGTTAGTCATTGTACCGATTAACATTCATCGCTAGCCGAAATGTTCCCTATTCTATATAGGCTTTGTTTCCCGGTCGCTAGACCGATGAAGATCCATGTGTGGCCGCTAGACCGACGAATGTATTCCGATGAAAAAAAAATCATCTTGGTCGCAAAACCGACTCTGTGCTGACGAAAATTCGTCTCTACTTTGTCGCAAAAACGTTCAAATTTAATAGTGATTATAGGAACCCAATCTATAGTAAAATGAGTAGGTATTTTATTTTTGAACATTCTTCACAACATCATGGCAATATACATAATATGAGCATCACAAGAGGTTGTATAATATGTTCCATGACTATTAGTTTTGAATTTATTTAAATTTACCCACCAAGATTTTACTATATCATGGATAGTTATACCATAACTCACACATTAATCATTCTCGAAATTCATTATAAATGATGTGTTATAAGTATATTTGGGGGTGCAAGTTAATTTATACATTAATTGAATGTCTTCAGGCCAAAACGAGCCAACAATGGTCTTTTAATAACTGTATATGGTTTTGGTCGGAATATCAACGTGATCCAAGGCCCAACGTATTATCTCTATATGTGGCAATAATTTTGTCCATGATGTGACTTTGTGAAGCTCTAAATTAGCCATGTGTCTTAGCTTGTTTGTGATTGATGCATCTTCTCCTCCGTTTGATTCATCAGAATAGAGGGAATTTTCCTTCCCCAATATTTCATAAACATGATTCCATGATTTAATGACGTCGGTCAAGTGAGCAGTAGTGTCTGAGAAAATGTATGAATTTGGATTTGGATCTTCTGCAAATCGGTCTTGCTTCTTTCCTACTTTATGAAGTGCCATAATTTCCAAGTATTGATGCTATCCCTCCTGTGAGAAGTAAAAATCTATGAGTCCAAACTACTGAATATGAAATTTCTTAATGTGAATGGAGAAATGATATAAAGTTCAAAATGATTTTATTAAATAAAAACACGAAACCATAAATCGAAATAACAGGGTAATCATGTCAAATATGCAAAATTTGTTACCTGACGGTCATAAGATTTTCAAAATCGTTTACCTTAACCACATTAAATACACCTTTAATGACCGTGATTAATGAGGATAAGTGATTTTTTTGCTTCGACATTTGGGAGTTTTGAATGATGAATGATACATGTCTCCCGAAGGCCAAATTCACAGAGAAATTAAACATCCTTTAATTGATTGTTTTGTTTTAATTAACCACAATTTTATGGCCTTTTTAACTTTAAGTGCTTCAGAACTCTTACACTTTGGAACTTTAGGGCTTCATGAGTTTTGCGTTAAAGGTGCTTAGAATTGTCCCGAAGGCCGAAATCATAGAGTGATTAATTACCATTAATTATGCCAAATAAAACACATTTTACCCTTTAATTTTCGTGCTTTATTATTTCGGCAATCTGACACTTTGACGCTTTGACATTTTTTGGATTTGTTGATGATTTAATCTTCCGGAGGACAATATCACGGAGTGATGTGGAAATATGATGTCACTGTTGATGACATGTCATGAAAACATGACTGATACATGTCACCTTAAATCGTGCGAATTATATAACCAAGAGTTCCCAAAGTGAGTGCCATGTGTCGCCACATGGAAAGAGTGCAGGTGGTGGAGGAGACATCAGATGATTAATTAAAATATTTTGTTGGAATTCAGAGCTCCGGATCTCTGGAGCTTCATAACTTTGGGACTTTTAAGAATTTATAGATTTGAGGTTGAACTTCTGAATCATGAAGTCTCGAAGTAAACTTCAAATTACTTTGTTGATTACAAATTTTGCAATTCTAAAACTCTGAAGTTGTGAGAGCCGTTGATCTAGATGAATATCAAGTTTTTAACGGTTGGTGCTTGATCGACCCTGTCAAAATGTAACAAAAAATATTTTAGTTTAATAAATAATATTACTAAAGTTTAAAACTTTACTTGAAAAAGAAAAAACAAAAAGGAATTTCAAAATTGATTTTTATTCGAAAATTTCATTTATGTTATAACAGAATGTATTCTTTAGGATATATAAGAAAGTATTTTGTAGTTTTCTACCATTTGGGTTTCCACCTAAATTCTGGTGTATTGTGTATTTGATGTGATGTGATGTTGATTATTTTTATATTCTCATGATATATTGATGATACATTGATGATATAATGCTTATGTTAAGTTGAATTTTATATATTGTGGTTAAAAGTGGTAAAAGTGTTCATACTGATTCACCCATGTAAGTATTCCAAGAGTCAAATGGTAATAAATATATACTAAATATGAATAGTAACACATTTATATAAAAAATGTTTGATATAATACAATAGATATATAATATCATTACTTTGACAAATTCATTTGGGACAAAATGTATATTAAAATCCTTTTAAAGCATCTATTTGCAAATTACACATGAAAATAAAAAAGAGGTATAAAGGAAAACAAGTCCCTCTATAACATCATTACTTTCCCAAATTCATTTGGGACAAAATGCATATTAAAATCCTTTGAAAACATTTATGTACAAATTACACATCAAAACAAGAAGAGTTGTACAAAAATATGTTTCTACGACTGTGAGGTATTGAGGTATTGATTAGTGCAAAAGAAAAGATGTAAGAGTCACTTTCACGTGAAAGCATCCACATCACCAAACATACATGAAAAGTACAATGAACCTACATAGATAAAGTGTACAACTGTAAGAGTCATTTTCACATGAAAGCATCCACTTCACCAAACATATATGAAGTGTACAATGAACCTACATAAATGAAGTGTACACTGAGCTCTTGCACCAAAAAGGGTTTCCTAGAATGGAATACCAAAATGTTTGCAAAAAGATTGGCACAACTCAAGCATACTTGTATCAGAATACAAGAAAATTTAACACTTGTTTCCATCCTATAGTTTGCAGAAAAAACATTGGCACAACTTAGAAATACTTGTACCATAATACCAACCAAATTACAACTTGTTGACGTGTTGTAGCAGATTATTATAGTCATATAGTTGGCATGTGGGGGAGATCCTAGCCTTCTTGTTTCCTCTTTGTGGTATCGATAATAGAAGGCTTGGAAATACTTGTAATAGAATCCAGTCAAATCAAAATCTATGCAAAATATTAAACTAACAGAATTAATCCCGAAGGTATTATCTCGGTCCTCCCGTAGTGATCCGTCTTGCAGTAGTGAGAGTTAAGTGAGTCAGTCAGACAAAGATAGTCATTCTCTTTAGGCGCTCCCCGATTTTATTTAATAAAGAGTGGAAAATATGTTTGAAAGAAATCAATTAAGGGGGTGAGGTCCATGGAGGTTTGCATATTTTCACATCGAAGGAAGTTGGTTTGAAACTTTATTTTATTTATATAAGCATCAATTTTATGTTGGATCACGTTGTCATTGATGCCAATGGTTTGATTGATTGATGTCATTGATTGATGTCAAGTGATTGATTGATGTCATTGATTGATGTCAAGTGATTGATTGATGTCAAAGGATTGATTGATTGATGATTTATGTAATATAATATGTATTG
>ML780289.1:862404-877426 GCA_009831015.1 Picea engelmannii | reverse complement strand
TTGGTATATACTTGGTACATGGTTGGATGCACTTGTTTATGGTACAGGTTGATTACAGGCTGTTTGGCACAGGTTGGTGCATGGTTGATGCTCTTGTTTATGGTACAGATTGATATCTGTTGAGGATTGTTGCCTCATCTCAGCTGGTTATGAGAATGAAAGCTGAGTCTTGCATATAGAGCTGGTGCTCTTGTAGAGTTGTACTCTATTCAGTTGTTGCTGATAAACCCCAAGGATTGTAGTCCGTAATAAAAAGAAAATTGTACATACATCTTGTGTTCTTTGTGTTCATTGTGGTGATGACTTGTTGATGATATATTGCTGATATGTGCTCACATCTAACTGTTTATAAATGACAACAATGGGTAATGAATAAATGTTGAATGCTAATTGATGAGTTTTTGTGCAAGAGGGAAGTTTTGGGAAAAAGAGTCCCACACTCATTCACCACCCCTCTAAGTGTGGTAGGTGTGTCCAACATTTTCATGTACCACTGTTTGCAAATTTACTAGTCCCTGCCTTGGAAAGGGACTCTAGCAACCGCTTCGGGGTCAACGATCATTGAATAGGTATTATATGGTGCAATTTAGTTCATTAAATGGTAAATTTCGGTAAGTTCTGATGTTACTTTTCCTATATTTTTTCAAATTTCATCTTATTATGATTTTTTTTTTAAATTTATTTATTTATTTATTAAATATTAAATATTGAATTTATGATTCATTGTTGGCTCTTTGAGGTGACTTAATTGGCATGGTGTATGTGTTTTTTTTAAACTAATTATCACAAAATAAAAATGATTTAAAAAAAAATCAATTATTTTAGTGGTCAATATGCCTTGTAACAAGAATTGCCAATTCTCTTCGTGAATTTTGTTAGTGGTTATCCTACCACCCAATGAAAACATAATTGAATCTTTGAAGTACTATACAAATTCTCGAAGAAGCTAGTATTCGTAACTTGCCACAACACTATTGGTGCCTCTAAAGTTGTCAAACTCTTATTTTAACTTGAATGGAGTAATTTTATCTTACTGTTGGCCATCATTTATGATCACAACTCTCAATTGTCCTTAGAGTGAGATGTGGGTGACAATATGAGGTTTTATGCTCTAGGGATGGGTCTCAAACAATGGATAGGGGAGAAATTCATTGAATTAGGCCATAATTAAGGTTCGTAACCGAATGAGCCATTATAAAGACCTCTAACCATAAAATTGAACATTTGAAGTGTATATTTGACATACAAGAGAGATATGGATGCAATCAAGAGTTTATGTATAGTAGGGAAGATTATCGATTCCTTAACCATAGCCAAGGCACAAAAATAAGTTCCTTACACCATAAAGGTATCTATGTGGGTCATTGTACATGAACATGATCACACACCATGACAAAGGACCTTTAGAGGTGATATTTACCCCCCAAATGAAGTATAGGTACCATTATGAGGTCTTACATGCTAGGGATGAGTCTTAAGATGGTATTGATCATGGTTGAGGGAGGAAAATAAGGCCATTTCACCCTAGATGAATCCTTTAGAGATCAAGAGCCAAAAAAACACCATAATCCATATAACATTTCATATATAGGTCATCATTGTCCTTTAAGTGAGATATGAGAATCATTATGAAATTTGTGCATGAATTATGGGTTTCAAGGACTTATCCACAGTTGGGGGAGAAATATTGAGAATTAAACCCTAAAAGAATATTTTTGGTCTAGTGGGAAATAATCAAGGCCTTGAATTACAGGTCGTGGGATATTTTTTGTGTTGTTGAGAAACATACCCCGAGTTGCTACTATTTGATTCATTGCATTCCGCACCATAGCCGTAATCAAGTCTGTTTGATTCACTGCATTCCGCACCATATCCATAATCCCAAGTCTGCTTGAATAAGTGTTAGGTTGATTCCATGGTTGATCACATAGAAGAAGATGAAGTCGTGGAAAGCCTCTCTCACTTTCCTAAACTCATACATTTCCACTTGTTCATGATTGCTTGAAGTGGGGGTAACACCCATATACCATTATATAGCATAAATTTTGGCAATCGCCATTTTTGGAACCACCCTCATTAACTTAATTGGATGATTAATATAACTAAAATGAAGGTATTTACAATGCATGTTGATTGAACCTATTGTTGTCAAGTTATTTTTTAATCCCTATAGAAAATTTTACAATGTAACAATGTATTGAAAGGACTTAATGTTACATGCTAAATGTTTGGCATTATTTATATTTTATAGGTGGAAATGAAGTACATATTTGAACTAGTGTAAATATTTGCTAATGGACATAGCAATCAACATTTGGTTTGAATGATTTGATGGGAGGAATTTAACATGTGTATAGGGATATTTGTTATTGATGGACCATAACCAAGATATTAAAAGCAAATCATGTAGATAAGCTTGTTGCAGTTTCTCACAATCTTAAAATGCAATTTTCAATTAGTGTTTTGACTTATACATTAAAGCAACGTATACTTAAAATACAACCAACAACTCATATCTTCACATTTCACATTAAACAAATGACAAAGTGTTCAACATAGTTTGGTTTATTGGCATATTCTAGTAGCATACTTTGGTGTATGCTTCATAAAAAGACCTATTCATTCACAATTAAATATTCCAGTAGTGGACTTCGGTGCACATCCATGTATGTATGGTTCGCAACAAGGAGTGTTTCACTTTAATCCCATTAACTTTCCTTCTAACATTACCTTAAAGAAGAATTGTGACCTCAAGATGAATTCTTAGCTAAAAGTATGTTTATGTCCCTGATTTTACAAGGGTGCTAGAAAATTCTATCATCAATCCATGCACTTTCCTATCAACATTTTATTATTAATCTTTATTCTTTCCTATCTACATCTTCATTTTCCTATTTGAGGGGACTAGATTTGAAATTAACAATGTTATTTGTTTGTATGCCTTTGTATTAATGTTTACGCTTTCCTATTTACATGTCTTTTGATCAATTTTCCTATTTGAAGGGATTTGATCCGAAAATAACAATGTTCTTTGTTTGTATTCCTTTCTCTAAAATTGACGAATGTACCATAAATTTAGTTCATATGATTTCTAAGATCAATGGTCACAATTCATTTGTAACAACTAAGAAGAGTCTCTTTAGCATGTCCCTTTCTCTATTCCTCACCTTTAGAAATATTGCTAGCATCTCCTCTATCATTAAAAAATATGGTTTTGTTTCCATTAGGAGAAATGAGCTTCTTGAAGCCCTATATAATTGACATAGAGTCTTCTAATGCACCCTTTTACCTAGACAGGTTTCCCTCCCACAAGATATATATCAATAATTCATTTTATCCCTTGATCCATCCAAATTTCCCATATCCCTACCTCATGTCATATATTTTATTTTGGAGACATCAAGAGAGTTGTTCACATGATCAATAACAATAGAGTTGCATATGAGGAAGACCTACACATTGACTTCCTCAAACATGGTATTCACTCTATCAACTTACATATTGTCAATTTGTTTGATTTATTGTGTTGTTTGATCAAGTTCTCCTTTCACATGGTTCCACCATATCATCCAACCCATTTTGAATTCAAGGTTTAGTTAATATCCTACAATTACATGACCATCATGATTGGACACACTTAACTACCTGTTATCAAATTTAGTTAAGATCCTGTGTTGAATGACATATATATATATATATATTTTTAACCACAACATTCTTCGCTTTAACGACTAACATGTTCATCGCTAGTATTGGAAATTCGTCGCAAACACCAACCTGTTAGTGGCTAGAGAGACCAACCTGTTAGTCTATCCAGTGACTAACATGTTCATCGCTAGTATTTCCAATTGGTCGCAAACCCCAACCTGTTAGTCGCTAGAGCGACCAACCTGTTATCGGTCGAGTGAGTAACATGTTCATCCCTAGTATTTCCAATTGGTCGCAAACCCCAACCTGTTAGTCGCTAGAGTGACCATACTGTTAGTCGGTTGAGTGAATAACATGTTCATCGCTAGTATTTCCAATTGGTCGCAAACCCCAACCAGTTAGTCACTAGAGAGACCAACATGTTAGTCGTTCTACCGACTAACATTCGTCACTAGCTGAACTTTTCCCTATTCTGAATAGGCTTTGTTTCCCGATCGCTAGACCTGTGAAGATCCATGTGTTGATGCTAGACTGATGAATGTATTCCGATGAAAAAAAATTCATCTTGGTCGAAAAAACGTCTCTATGCCGACGAAAATTCGTCTCTACTTTGTCACAAAAACGTTCAAATTTAATAGTGATTATAGGAACCCAATCTATAGTAAAATGTGTAGGGATTTTATTTTAAAACATTGTTCACAACATCATGGCAATATACATAATATGGGCATCACAGGAGGTTGTAGAATATGTTCCATGGCTATTAGTTTTGAATTTATTTTCATTTACCCACCAAGAATTTACTATATCATGGATAGTTATACCATAATTCATGCATTCATCATTCTTGAAATTCATTATAAATGATGCATTATAAGTATATTTGGGGGTGCAAGTTAATTTATACATTAATTGAATGTCTTCAGGCCAAAACGAGCCAACAATGGTATTTTAATAACTGTAGATGGTTTTGGTCGGAATATCAACGTGATCCAAGGCCCAACGTATCATCTCTATATATGGCAACAATTTTTTCCATGATGTGACTTTGTGAAGCTCTAAATTAGCCACATGTCTTAGCTTGTTTGTGATTGAGTCATCTTCTCCTCCGCTTGATTCATCAGAATAGAGGGAATTTTCCTTCCCCAAGATTTCATAAACATTATTCCATGATTTAATGACGCCGGTCAAGTGATCAGTAGTGTCTGAAAAAATGTATGAATTTGGATTTGGATCTTCTACAAATGGGTCTTGCTTCTTTCCTACTTTATGAAGTGCCATAATTTCCAAGTATCAATGCTATCCCACCTGTGAGAAGTAAAAATCTATGAGTCCAAACTACTGAATACGAAATTTCTTAATGTGAATGGAGAAATGATATAAAGTTCAAAATGCTTTTATTAAATAAAAACATGAAACAATAAATCGAATTAATAGGGTAATCATGTCAAATATGCCAAATTTATTACCTGACGGTCATAAGATTTTTAAAATCCTTTACCTTAACCACATTAAATACACCTTTAATGATCGTGATTAATGAGGATAAGTGATTTCGTTGCTTCAACATTTGGGAGTTTTGAATGATGAATGATCTTCCAAAGGAAATATGACATCACTCTTGATGGCATGTTATGAAAACCTGATTGATACGTGTCACCTTAAATCATGCGAATTATATAACCAAGAGTTCCCAAAGTGAGTGCCATGTGTCGCCAAGTGTAAAGAGTGCAGGTGGTGGAGGACACACCAGATGATTAATTAAAATATTTTGTTGGAATTCAAAGCTCCAGATCTCTATAGCTTCATAACTTTGAGACTTTTAAGAATTTATACATTTGAGCTTGAACTCCCGAATCATGAAGTCTCGAAGTAAACTTCGAATTACTTTGTTGATTAAACATTTCCCAATTCTAAAACTATGAAGTTGTGAGAGCCGTCGATATAGATGACTAACAATTTTTTAACGGTTGGTGCTTGATGCACACTGTCAAAATGTAACAAAAAATATTTTAGTTTAAGAAATAATATTCCTAAAGTTTAAAACTTTACTTGAAAAAGAAAAAACAAAAAGGAATTTCAAAATTGATTTTTATTCAAAAATTTCATTTATGTTCTAACATAATGTATTCTTTGATATATATAAGAAAGTATTTTGTAGTTTTCTACCATTTGGGTTTCCACCTAAATTTTGGTGTATTGTGTATTTGATGTGATGTAATGTTAATTATTTTTATATTCTCATGATATATTGATGATACATTGATGATATAATGCTTATGTTAAGTTGAAGTTTATATATTGTGGTTAAAAGTGGTAAAAGTGTTCATAATTATTCACCCACGTTAGTATTCCAAGAATCAAATGGTAATAAATATATACTAAATATGAATAGTAACACATCTATATAAAAAATATTTGATATAATACAATAGATATATACTATCATTACTTCGACAAATTCATTTGGGACAAAATGTATATTAAAATCCTTTTAAAGAAGCTATTTGAAAATTACACGTGAAAATAAGGAGAGTTATAAAGGAACACAATTCCCTCTATAGAATCATTACTTTCCCAATTTCATTTGGGACAAAATGCATATTAAAATCCTTTGAGAGCATCTATGTACAAATTACACATCAAAACAAGAAGAGTTGTACAAATCGTGGGAGAGGGAATATGTTTCTACGACTGTGAGGTATTGAGGTATTGATTGTTGCAGAAGAAAATATGTAAGAGTCACTTTCACATGAAAGCATCCACATCACCAAACATAGATGAAAAGTACAATGAACCTACATAGATGAAGTGTACAACTGTAAGAGTCATTTTCACGTGAAAGAATCCACTTCACCAAACATATATGAAGTGTACAATAAATCTACATAGATGAAGTGTAGACTGAGCTCTTGCACCAAAAAGGTTTTCCTAGAATAGAATACCAAAATGTTTGCAAAAACGTTGGCACAACTCAAGAATACTTGTATCAGAATACAAGAAAATTTAACACTTGTTGTCATGCTATAGTTTGTAGAAAAAACATTGGCACAACTTAGGAATACTTGTACCATAATACCAACCAAATTACAACTTGTTGATGTGTTGTAGCAGATTATTATAGTCGTATAGTTGGCATGTGGTGGAGATCCTATCTTTCTTGCTTCCTTTTTGTGGTATCGATAATAGAAGGCTTGGAAATACTTGTAACAGAATCCATTCAAATCAAAATCTATGCAAAATAATAAACTAACAGAATTAATCACGAAGGTCTTATCGCGGTCGTCCCATAGTGATCCGTCTTGCAGTAGTGAGAGTTAAGTGAGTCAGTCGGACAAAAATAGTCATTCTCTTTAGGTGCTCCCCGATTTTATTTAATAAAGAGTAGAAAATATGTCTGAAATAAATCAATTAAGGGGGTGAGGTCCATGGAGGCTTTCATATTTTCATGTCGAAGGAAGTTGGTTTGCAACTTTATTTTATTGATATAAGCATCAATTTTCATGTCCCACGGTTTGCAAATTTACTAGTCCTTGCCTTGGCAAGGGACTCTAGCAACCGCTTCAGGGTCAACGATAGTTGAACAGGTATTAGATGGTGCAATTTAGTTCATTAAATGGTAAATTTTGGTAAGTTCTGATGTTACTTTTCCTATGTTTTTTCAAATTTCATCTTATTATGAACCCTAGATGAAAACTTTAGAGATAAAGACCCAAAATAACACCATAATTCATATAGCATTTCGTATATAGGTCATCATTGTCCTTTAAGTGAGATATGAGAATCATTATGAAATTTGTGCATGAATTATGGGTTTCAAGGACTTAGCCACAGTTGGAGGAGAAATATTAAGAATTAAACCCTAAAAGAATATTTTTGGTCTAGTGGGCAATGATCAAGGCCTTGAATTACAAGCTGTGGGATATTTTGTGTGTTGTTGAGAAACATACCCCGAGTTGCTACTGTTTGATTCACTGCATTATGCACCATAGCCATAATCCCAAGTCTATTTGATTCACTGCATTCTGCACCATAGCCATAATCCCAAGTCTGTTTGAATAAGTGTTAGGTTGATTCCATGGTTGATCACATAGAAGAAGTTGAAGTCATGGAAAGCCTCTCTCACTTTACTAAACTCATACATTTCTACTAGTTTATGATTGCTTGAAGTGGGCATAACACCCTGTTAGCGATATTTCTTGTAAGGGGAGATAGAACGCAAAAGAAGGGGTTAAAAACCCACTTGTCCAAAGTTTCGGGCAACAATGCGCCCGTGGTAAGCAGTGAGTAGGTCCGAGCGGTCCATATTTGAGCGCCTAGATCGACGGCGCATATTGGATTCCGGACCCCCCTTGCCTTTCTACCTTTAAGCGGGGGGGTCCAGAATCCGGGGCGCACCTCTTCGACGGTCCAGATTAGTGCGCTCGGATCAACGACGATGAAAGAAATTCCGGACCCCCCCCGCCTTTCTACCTTTAAACGGAGGGGGGGGGTCCGGGATCGGGGATGCAGTTTTCCGATGGCCACGATCGAGGAGCCCGGATCAACGGCTCAGGCACGGCCCCGACCTTCTCATCTGCCTTGTTTTTAACCAGTGTGGGCCCTTTTTTCCGTCATGACATCTCCCTATCCGCCTTTCCCTTGCCGCCATGTGCCACCGTTCACCCCTCTCTCACGCTTTCATATGGCCTTTTCCTCGTCTCATCATCCATTTACCACCTGCCACGTATCCCTTTCCCTCCATGTCAGCCTCTCACTACATTAAAGACTGCCACGTCTATTCTCCCGTCGCCTTTGATCACCTCTCATCGTTCTTGCTTCGTCCTTGAAGGTGCATCAGATATCAGAACTTGACGATTGCTACTGTGCACCTGGCGACTCCATTGTGACGACTCCGCTGAGGAGAACCCGCACTATCAACTGTGGCTTCGAGAGGCAGACATACGAGGTCTAACCCACACTTTCCTTTAGCTACACCAGAAGATGACGCGGAAGCAGTGCACAGAAAGGGAAAGAGATCTGCAAAAGAATCTTCCGTCGCTGAAACAGGTATTTCTCCACCTCCTGCTGTAAAAACTCCACTTTCTTCCTTTCAGCTTCCTAGTCAACCTCCCTCTGAGGTTTCCTGTTTTCTAAATTTCGGGAGTGTTCCTGCTGAGTTTTCTCCTCCTGGTCTAGTGTCAGAGGGAGAAACTCTTGTCACTCCCCCTTCCCTGAAAGCTGTGCCTTCACACCAACATTTCTCAGAAGGTTTCACCACCCCTCCTCTTATCTCTACTACTGCTCAGAGAAAAGTATTTGTACACTCAGTTCCCTTGGCTCTTTCTCTGTTTTCTCCGTTGTCTCCTCCGAGAACCTCTGTTCCGACATCTCCCGTCCATACTCCTTCTCCTCCAAGTTCTCCTCTACCTAACATCCCTATGGCTGGTGTTAATCCCCCTCCGAACAGAATGGATGCCATAGTTGCTGCGAGATATGCTCCTTTGATTCTACCCCAGCCTCTGAACCCTCTCCCTGCTGGAGACTACTTGAAGTATATGCCCAAGTTCAGTGGGGAGGGAGATGTAACTGCTGAAGAGCACCTAGCTGCATTTTACAGCTATGCAGAAAACTTGAATATCGAGAGTGAATATGTCTGGATGAGAGTTTTTGTCCAGAGCCTTGATGGGGAGGTGAGGAAATGGTCTCGGGGACTGGCCCCTAGATCTATTGCTGGCATTGAAGCCTTGGATAACGTTTTCTTGAGACAGTGGGGAGATAGAAAAGATTATATGTATTACATGACTGAGTTTGGGTCTCTGAAGAAGATGGAAGGAGAGTCTGTCTCAGACTTCTCCAAAAGATTTAATAAGATGTACAACAAGATTCCTGCAGAGATTAAACCCTCAGAGGCCTCTGCTCAAATTACCTATGCTGGCGCTTTTGACCCTGATTTCTGTCTTGTGTTAAGAGAAACAAGAGCCACCTCTTTAGCTCAGATGCAAGATGTAGCTATAGAAGTGGAATCCAACATATTGGCAGCTGACATGATGAGAAACCAAGCTGACACAGAAAGAAGAAAGGAAAAATCGGAAGCCTCAACTTCCGGCCCATCATTGCCCCACTCTCAAGTAAATGAGCTGACCCGAGTTATGAACCTCCTTAAAGAAGAGGTGGAGAGATTAAAGGTGGAAAGGAAGAAAATGTACAAGGGCCCTCAGAACATCGAAAATAAAGGAGGTTTTAGAAGGCCAAATAATTTTGCTCCTCCAACTATGCACAGAGAGAAGGAAAGAGACAGAGACGACCAAAGACTTCAGGTTCCCTTCCAGAAAATTTTTGTAGCTGATGAGGAAGAAGGGGAAATAGATGAGCATGAACCTAAAATCCACAGTGTAGAAGTCACTCCCCCTTTCCCTCATCTGACCCGATCAACATATGAAGAGTCTCTCATGGATGGTCAGCTGAATGAATTGAGCAAAGGAGACAGAGCTAGCGGCGGCCGAGGTAGGTACAACTTGAGGTATGACAAAAAGGCAGCAGCACCTGGCATTCCTGAGCCATCCAATAGAATAGAGAAACCTACTAATGAAGTAGAAGATAGAGGTAAGAAGGCTCAACCTCTCTCCCCCATTGTCCATAATCATGTTCCTGAAATTAGAGAAATCCTAAAGCCTATGTCTTCTTTCAATTTCGAACATGAGATTCAAAAGATCAGAATCCCTGTGCCCCTCACTGAGTTAATTAAGCATGGGGAATTCAAAAATCACTTCTCTGAGCTGATAAAGTCCGAAGCCTCATATCCTCTCACAGACTCCATAAACCTCCAAGATGAAAGGCCTGCAGTTGTCCTAGGTCCCATGGTAGAAGACAGAGATGATTCATCCCCTCCCTTCTACACCTCCCTGAACATACATGATAAGGTACTGCATAATTTCCTTATGGACTCAGGGGCCTCCCACAACCTCATGCCCAAAGCTGTCATGGAAGAATTAGGACTGGAAGTCACCCGAGCCTATCATGACCTCTATTCCTTCGACTCCAGGAGGGTCCAGTGTTTGGGAGTAATTAAGGACCTAGTAGTCTCTTTGTTTCAGCTGCCCATGAAGAGTATGGTCATGGATATAGTGGTAGCTGATGTCCCCCCTAAGTTTGGCATGCTGTTATCAAGATCCTAGATAAAGAGACTTGGAGGGACGTTACATATGGATCTCACATATGCCACCATTCCAGTCTTTGGAGGGGAACATAGGAGACTGTACAAAGAAGCCCAGCTAGCCTACATTGTCAGTGACGAAGAAAACCCCACTAATCATCCCATATATGCCTTGGACACTGACTTAGGGTCTAGCTTGTTGCAGGTCACTAAGACTCCTGAGGCCCCTTTGCAGATCAGAAAGCAGTCCATTCTTAATCAAGAGACATCTCCTCCAACAACCTCTGTTTGGAATATGTTCTTTGATGGAGCTTCCTCCAGTATGGGTGCAGGTGTCGGGATAGTGTTCATGTCCCCTTGTCATGAGACCATCTCTCTGTCATACAGGCTAGAATTTGAAGTCACTAACAATGTGGAAGAGTATGAAGCTCTGGTTCTGGGATTGAGAGCTGCGAAAGAAATGGAAATCAGGGAGATAGCTGTGTTCGGGGATGCAGAGTTGATTGTCCAGCAGGTAAAAAATGTTTATTAGACCAAGCATCCTCGACTCATGAACTACAGGAACAAGGTATGGGACCTTGTGAATAATTTCTTCTTGGCTTTTAACATCTCTTTCATTCCAAGGGAAGAAAATGCCCCAGTCGACTGTTTATCTTTCACAGCTAGTCTGCTTGAAGTTCCTGAGCTGCCCACGGTCAGGTCCGATATTGAAATAAAATACAGACCCTCTGTACCAGACAATGTCAAGCATTGGAAGGTATTTGAGGATGATCAGGAGATTGAAAATTTTCTTCAATCCGTTGATAACTTTTCTGCATTGCACATAGATGAGGACCCTGACATTGAGGGAGAACCTGATCATCGCCCTGGGGAGTTGATGAATAAAATTGCCAACCATCATATTATACAACTGTCGAGCAATCACAATCCAAAAGGACTCATCCCTCTAGAAAGGTTGTTTGATGGAAATGATGTGGCAGTAAAGGGGAGAGTTTCTGGTGATGATGCTGAGACAACTGATTGCAACATAGGCACACCAGAGGAGCCCAATATGGTCAAACTGTCAAAGAGTCTGACCGAGGAGCAGAGGATCGGATATACTAAGCTGCTGAAGGAATTTTTTGATGTGTTCGCATGGACCTACGAAGACCTCAAGACATACGATACGTCAGTCATCGAGCACAAGATCCCACTGAAAGAAGAGGCTAGACCATTCAAGCAGAAGCTGAGACAGATAAATCCCACGCTGCTACCTGTCATGGAGAGGGAGGTGAAAAAGCTGCTAGATGCCCAGATCATTGTCCCCTTGAGATATTCGGACTGGGTAGCCAATTTGGTCCCAGTGAGGAAGAAGAGTGGAGAAATCAGACTCTGTTTCGATTTCAGGAACCTAAACAGGAGTTCCAGGAAGGACAATTATCCCCTGCCCAACATGGAACACATATTGCAGAAGGTCACTGGTGCTTCCAGAATATCCATGATTGATGGATTCTCTGGCTACAATCAAATATCAGTCATGCCTGAGGACAGGGAGAAAACAAATTTCACCACTCCTTGGGGCACATTCATGTATGCCAAGATGCCCTTCGGACTGATGAATGTAGGAGCAACATTTCAGCGAGCCATGGACATAGCCTTCACCGGGGAGAAAGACAAGTTCGTGGTGATTTACTTAGATGACATAACAGTCTTCTCCAAGACTGACGAAGAACATCGCTGCCACTTGAAGAGAGTTTTCCTGAAATGTCGCAGGTTTGGCCTCTCCCTGAATCCCAAGAAATCATTATTTGCTATGCAAGAAGGGAAGCTGTTAGGCCACATAGTATTAGCAGAGGGGGTGAGGATTGACCCTGATAGGGTAGTAGCACTTCAGGCCCTGCCACTTCCCAGATCCAAGAAAGAGGTCCAATCATTTCTGGGAAGGATCAATTTTCTGAGGAGATTTGTTTCAAATTTTGCTGAGTTGGGGAAACACATCACAGCCATGCTCAAGAAAGGGCATGAAGTAAAATGGACTTCTAAGTCCAGAGAGTCTTTTGTCCAAATAAAGAAGGCCTTGACTGAAGAACCTGTTCTAGTCAGTCCCGATTATTCCAAATACCTTCTGATATTTTCTTTTGCTTCCTATGATACAGTAGCTACAGTTCTGTTGTAGAAAAACGGTCAAGGGCAGGAGCAGCCTATCACCTTCTTTAGCAAGGCGCTGAGAGATGCAGAGCTCCGGTATGAGATCATGGAGAAGCAGGCTTATGCCTTGGTGAAAGCTCTCAAAGATTTCAAGGTCTATGTCTTACACTCAAAAATCATCGCATATGTCCCCTCAACTTCTGTGAAGGACATTCTTATACAGCCTGACATAGATGGAAAAAGAGGAAAATGGATCACCAAGATCCTAGAATTTGATCTGGAAATCAAGCCCACCAAGCTAATAAGGGGGCAGAGTTTGGCCAAGATGATGGCTGAATCAAATTACAAAGCCCTGGAGATTAACTGTATCAATGAACAAGCCGAGTCATCCAACAGTAATTCCCAAGTCACCATACCACTGGCAAAATGTCCCTGGTATAAGGATATCTTGTATTTTCTGCAAGAATTGAAGCCTCCTGATGGATTGAAGAAATGTAAAACCAGAGCTTTAAAGCTCAAAGCTATCAGGTATTGCCTCATTGGCCAAACCTTGTATTGGAAAGACCCCCAGGGGATATTATTGAGGTGTCTGGACCCACAGCAGGCCCAGAAGGTTATATTCGACTTTCATAGCGGTCTCTGTGGAGGTCATCATTTTTGGAAGACCACAGCTCACAAAATCCTCCGAGCTGGATATTACTGGTCCACCTTATTTCCTGATGTCTGCAGGGAAATTAGAGCTTGCATCAAATGCTAGAAATTCTCAGGGAAACAACAGCTCAAATCCCTGCCTTTGAAACCTGTAGTGGTCTCAACACCTTTTCAGCAGTGGGGATTGGACTTCATCGGGGAGATTCATCCCCCTTCGAGTGGCCAGCATCGATGGATTCTGACGGCAACTGACTACTTCACTAAATGGATAGAAGCTGTCCCTACCAGAAGCACTTCTCACAAAGTAATCATCAGCTTCCTGGAAGACATCATAGCTAGGTTTGGCTGCCCTAGAAAAATTGTCATTGACAATGCTTCCCCATTCCGGTCTGAGCCTCTGGTCAAGTTTTGTGAACAATTTGGAATTTCACTGATACACTCCACTCCCTACTATCCTCAGGGAAACAGACTGCCAGAGTCCTCCAATAAAAGCTTAATCGAGCTTATCAAAAAGCTACTGGAGGACAATAAAAGAGCCTGGGACTCAAAGCTCAAATTTGCTCTTTGGGCTGATCAGGTGACAACAAAGAAATCGTTGGGCATCTCACCTTTTCAGCTGGTTTATGGAATAGAGGCTGTTTTCCCCACTAGCTCGCCTTGCCTATAACCAATCTCCTCCAGGACTATGAAGGAGAACTTAACCATGTGCTCAGAAGAATTCATTAGATGGTGGAGGTACAACAGATCAGAGAACAGGTCAGGGACAGATCCTACCATCATCAACAAAAGATTAAGCAGGCATTTGACAGGAAGAACAGGAAGAAAGAATTCAAACAGGGTGACCTGGTACTCAAGTGGGATGCACCTAGGCAAGAAAAGGGCAAACACAACAAATTTGATGCCCTCTGGTTTGGGCCTTTCAAGATCCTTGAAGTATTTTTAAACAACACTTACAGGTTGCAGGATCTGGAAGGCAATGAAGTTTTCAACGGCCCAGTAAATGGGCATTTCTTAAAAAAATGTTTTTTATGAGCCGCAGCCGGCTCTTTTTGTTTTATTTTGTAAATATTGTTTCTGTTTTTGTTTTTCGAAGTAATAAATGACTCCATACCCCAACAACTAAGGCACTAAGTCTGAAAAGAGTTCTTAGAGCATCACAGGGACGACTCTATCCCCCATGGAGCCAAATGTTAGCGATATTTCTTGTAAGGGGGGCTAGAACGCAAAAGAAGGAGTTAAAAACCCACTTTTCCAAAGTTTCGGGCAACAATGAGCCCATGGTAAGCAGTGAGTAGGTCCGAGCGGTTCAAATTTGAGCGCCTAGATCGACGATGCATATTGGATTCCGGACCCCCCTTGCCTTTCTACCTTTAAGCGGGGGGGGGGTCCGGAATCGGGGGCGCACCTCTCCAACGGCCCAGATTAGTGCGCCCGGATCAACGGCGATGAAAGCAATTCCGT
>ML780289.1:828864-861403 GCA_009831015.1 Picea engelmannii | reverse complement strand
TGGTTATGTATCTGTGTTTGAGACTTCTTGGTTTATAACAAACAGTTTTCCTTTTTCATCTCTGTTTTCGTCTTATGCTGGAGAGTTCATGTTCGAATGATTCACTTGAATTAATACAGTGATGTTATGGTAAATGATTTATTGTTGCATTACTGTTTTCTCTGGTCTTTCGTGTTTGGAAATAAGAAGATCTTGTTTTCAGATGCCTATTCTCATCATCTGTTAGAATCTCGATGCCTATAGCAGAACCCTGCACCTTTCTCATGAAGTCTTCCGTCTACTCACCCTTATTACAACTCACTATTTGAAGTTTATCAATACCTCACTCGTTTGTGCATGACTGGCCCAGTCTCGGAGCTAAGACGACTGTTCAGAGTTTACCTCCATTTGTTCACCCCTTTCAAATAAATCGTGACATTAAACTGATGGGCGTCGGGCTCTGCTCCTGCAAGCAATCCAGGAGTGACTTCCGTCGCCAACACACCCATATACCATTATATAGAATAAATTTTGGCAGTCGCCATGTTTGGAACCACCCTCATTAACTTAATTGGATGATTAATATAACTACAATGAAGGTATTTACAATGCATGTCGATTGAACCTATTGTTGTCAAGTTATTTTTTAATCCCTATAGATAACAATGTATTGAAAGGACCTAATGCTACATGCTAAATGTTTGGCAATAACCTTCTTATTTATATTTTATAGGTGGTAATGAAGTACATATATGAACTAGTGTAAATATTTATTAATGGACATAGCAATCGACATTTGGTTTGAATGATTTGATTGGAGGAATTTAACATGTGTATATGGATATTTGTTATTGATGGACCATAACCAAGATATTAAATGAAAATCATGTAGATAAGCTTGTCGCAGTTTCTCACAGTCTTAAAATGCAATTTTCAATTAGTTTTTTGACTTATACATTAAAGAAACGTATACTTAAAATACAACCAACAACTCATATCTTCACATTTCACATTAAAAAAATGACAAAGTGTTCAACATACTTTGGTTTATTGGCATATTCTAGTAGCATACTTTGGTGCATGCATCATAAAAAGACCTATTCATTCACAATTAAATATTCCGGTAGTGGACTTCGGTGCATATCCATGTATGTATGCTTCACAATAAGGAGTGTTTCAGTTTAATCCCCTTAACTCGCCTTCTAACATTACCTTAAAGAAGAATTGTGACCCCAAGATGAATGCTTATCTAAAGGCATGTTTATGTCCCTGATTTTACAAGGGTGCCAGAAAATTCTATCATCAATCCATGCACTTTCCTAACAACATTTTATTATTAATCTTTATGCTTTCCTATCTACATCTTCATTTTCCTATTTGAGGGGACTAGATTTGAAATTAACAATGTTATTTGTTTGTATGCCTTTGTATTAATGTTTACGCTTTCCTATTTACATGTTCTTTTTATCAATTTTCCTATTTGAAGGGATTTGATCCGAAATTAACAATGCTCATTGTTTGTATGCATTTCTCTAAAATTGACGAATGTACCATAAATTTAGTTCATATGATTTCTAAGATCAATGGTCACCAATTCATTTGTAACAACTAAGAAGAGTCCCTTTAGCATGTCCCTTTCTCTATTCCCCACCTTTAGAAATATTGCTAGCATCTGCTCTATCATAAAAAAATATGGTATCGCTTCCATTATGAGACATGAGCTTCTTGAAGCCCTATACAATTGACATAGAGTCTTCTGGTGCACCCTTTTACCTAGACAGGTTTCCCTCCCACAAGATATATATCAGTAATTCATTTTATCCCTTGATCCATCCAAATTTCCCATAGCCCTACCTCATGTCATATATTTTCTTTTGGAGACGTCAAGAGAGTTGTTCACATGTTCAATAACAATAGAGTTACATATGAGGAAGACATACACATTGAGTTCCTCAAACATGGTATTCACTCTATCAACTTACATATTGTCAATTTGTTTGATTTATTGTGTTGTTTTATCAAGTTCTCCTTTCACATGGTTCGCCCATATCATCCAACCCATTTTGAAATCAAGGTTTAGTTTATATCCTACAATTAAATGACCATCATGATTGGACACACTTAAATACCTGTTATCAAATTTAGTTAATATCCTGTGTTGAATGGCATAATTTTTTTTTTTTTTTAAACCACAACATTCTTCGCTTTAATGACTAACATGTTCATCCCTAGTATTGAAAATTCGTTGCAAACACCAACCTATTAGTGTCTAGAGAGACCACCCTGTTAGTCAGTCCAGTGACTAACATGTTCATCGCTAGTATTTCCAATTGGTCGCAAACCCCAACCTGTTAGTCACTAGAGCGACCAACCTGTTAGTCGGTCGAGTGACTAACATGTTCGTTGCTAGTATTTCCAATTGGTCGCAAACCTCAAGATGTTAGTTGCTAGAGTGACCAACCTGTCAGTTGGTCGAGTGACTAACATGTTCGTCACAAGTATTTCTAATTGGTCACAAACCCCAACCTGTTAGTCACTAGACTGACCAACATGTTAGTCATTCTACCGACTAACATTCGTCGCTAGCCTAAATTTTCCCTATTCTGAATAAGCTTCATTTCCTGGTCACTAGACCGGAGAAGATCCAAGTGTTGCCACTAGACCGATGAATGTATTCCGACGAAAAAAAAAATCATCTTGGTCGCAAAAACGACTCTATGCCGACGAAAATTTGTCTCTACTTTGTCCCAAAAACGTTCAAATTTAATAGTGATTATAGGAACCCAATCTATAGTAAAATGTGTAGGGATTTTATTTTCGAACATTCTACACAACATCATGGCAATATACATAATATGGGCATCACAGGAGGTTGTAGAATATGTTCCATGACTATTAGTTTTGAATTTATTTTCATTTACCGACCAAGATTTTACTATATCATGGATAGTTATACCATAACTCACACATTCATCATTCTCAAAATTCATTATAAATGATGCATTATAAGTATATTTGGGGCTGCAAGTTAATTTATACATTAATTGAATGTCTTCAAGAGAAAACGAGCCAACAATGGTCTTTTAATAACTGTAGATGGTTTTGGTCGGAATATCAATGTGATCCAAGGCCCAACTTATCATCTCTATATATGGAAACAATTTTGTCCATGATGTGACTTTGTGAAGCTCTAAATTAGCCAGATGTCTTAGCTTGTTTGTGATTTACTCATCTTCTCCTCCGCTTGATTCATCAGAATAGAGGGAATTTTCCTTCCCCAAGATTTCATAAACATGATTCCATGATTTAATGACGGCGGTGAAGTGAGCAGTAGTGTCTGAAAAAATGTATGAATTTGGATTTGGATCTTCTACAAATGGGTCTTTCTTCTTTCCTACTTTATGAAGTGCCATAATTTCCAGGTATCAATGCTATCCCTCCTGTGAGAAGTAAAAATCTATGAGTTCAAACAACTGAATATGAAATTTCTTAATGTGCATGGAGAAATGATATAAAGTTCAAAATGCTTTTATTAAATAAAAACACCAAACCATAAATCGAATTAACAGGGTAATCATGTCAAATATGCCAAATTTATTACCGGATGGTCATAAGATTTTCAAAATCCTTTACCTTAACCACATTAAATACACCTTTAATGATCATGATTAATGAGGATAGTGATTTCGTTGCTTCGAAATTTGGGAGTTTTGAATGATGAATGATAGATGTCTCCCGAAGGTCGAATTCACAGAGAAATTAATCATCCTTTAATTGATTGTTTTGTTTTAATTAACCACAATTTTATGGCCTTTTTAACTTTAAGTGCTTCATAACTCTGACACTTTGGAACTTCAGGGCTTTGTGAGTTTTGTGTTAAAGGTGCTTAGAATTGTCCCGAAGGACGAATTCACAGAGTGATTAATTACCATTAATTATGGCAAATAAAACACATTTTACCCTTTAATTTCTGCACTTTATAATTTCGGCAATCTAACACTTTGACGCTTCGACATTTTTTGGATTTGTTGATGATTTAATCTTCCAGAGGACAATATCACAGAATGATGTGGCAATATTACGTCATTGTTGATGACATGTCATGAAAACATGACTGATACGTGTCACCTTAAATCATGTGAATTATATAACCAAGAGTTCCCAAAGTGAGTGCCATGTGTCGCCACGTGTAAAGAGTGCAGGTGGTGTAGGACGCATCAGATGATTAATTAAAATATTTTGTTCGAATTAAGAGCTCCAGATCTCTGGAGCTTCATAACTTCGGGACTTTTAAGAATTTATACATTTGAGCTTGAACTCCCGAATCATGAAGTCTTGAAGTAAAATTCAAATGACTTTGTTGATTAAACATTTCACAATTCTAAAACTCTGAAGTTGTGAGAGCCATTGATCTAGATGACTATCAAGTTTTTGACGGTTGGTGCTTGATCCACCCTATCAAAATGTAACAAAAAATATTTTAGTTTAAGAAATAATATTCCTAAAGTTTAAAACTTTACTTGAAAAAGAAAAAACAAAAAGGAATTTCAAAATTGATTTTTATTCGAAAATTTCATTTATGTTCTAATAGAATGTATTCTTTGATATATATAAGAAAGTATTTTGTAGTTTTCTATCATTTGGGTTTCCACCTAAATTCTAGTGTATTGTGTATTTGATGTGATGTGATGTTGATTATTTTTATATTCTCATGATATATTGATGATACATTGATGACATAATTCTTATGTTAAGTTGAAGTTTATATATTGTGGTTAAAAGTGTAAAAGTGTTCATACTGATTCACCCATGTCAGTATTCCAAGAGTCAAATGGTAATAAATATATACTAAATATGAATAATAACACAATTATATAAAAAATGTTTGATATAATACAATAGATATATAATATCATTACTTCAACAAATTGATTTGGGACAAAATGTATATTAAAATCCTTTTAAAGCATCTATTTGCAAATTACACATGAAAATAAGGAGAGTTATAAAGGAAAACAAGTCCCTTTATAACATCATTACTTTCCCAAATTCATTTGGGAAAAAATGCATATTAAAATCCTTTGAGAACATCTATGTACAAATTACACATCAAAACAAGAAGAGTTGTAGAAATTGTGGTAGAGGGAATATGTTTCTACGACTGTAAGGTATTGAGGTATTGATTGTTCCAGAAGAAAAGATATAAGAGTCACTTTCACGTGAAATCATCCACATCACCAAACATAGATGAAAAGTACAATGAACCTACATAGATGAAGTGTACAACTGTAAGAGTCATTTTCACGTGAAAGCATCCACTTCACCAGACATATATGAAGTGTACAATGAAACTACATAGATGAAGTGTACACTGAGCTCTTGCACCAAAAAGGTTTTCCTACAATGGAATACCAAAATGTTTGCAAAAATGTTGGCACAACTCAAGAATACTTGTATCAGAATACAAGAAATATTAACACTTGTTGGCATCCTATAGTTTGTAAAAAAAACATTGGCACAACTTAGGAATACTTGTACCACAATACCAACCAAATTACAACATGTTGACGTGTTGTAGCAGATTATTATAGTCTTATAGTTGGTGTCAGTCTCCAGTTTTGACTATATTTTTTCCTATATCATGTCAAAAAGTCCTCCATTTTCATATCTAGTATCATTTCCTTCTGGACTTACCATGACACATTTGACATCATTTTACAACTCAATGGGGCTATCCAAGATATTCTTATGATTCAAGTTATTTTTAATGTATTTTGATATTTTAAACTAATTTTGATACTAATGTGGCATGAGTTAGGTACTGTCCCTTTGAAATAGAACTTACTAGTACGAGGTACTAGCTCGCACTTAGTGGAGATACCAAAGAAGTTGTCGAAGACTTGCACGACATGGCCAGAGTGGATTGGCATTTCGATTCATATGATAGATTGAGTCATAAATCAATATGCTGACTCATGGAGAGATTGTAGAATCGATTTATTAGAATGCTTTATTATCCACACTTCTTGACACTGCATGTCATGAAGTTGCGAAGTTCGTTTTAACTGATTATGAGTAATTTTTGGATTTGAGATCCATTTAGATTAATGCACCTTTGTTTAAAACTACTTTGGAGAGGATCTATATAAACAGAGGATCTCTCTCAAGAAACGTTGGTTACAATATGCTATGTGATACGATTTTTGATAATACAAACCTGCTATGCATTATGTTATTTGTTGTTAAATGATTTGAGTCGTTTTATGAATTATGGAGCGTGAAGTATGAATAGTTTTTGCATGGAATGATCTGAGTAGCTCTGGTTTTATTTTAGGCGATTGCACCTCTTGGTTGGGCCCGCCAACAGGTTCAAGTCATTGTCTCTTTTCCATATTAGAGTTAGTTTATTTCAGTATTTTAGAATCTGCATGTAAGTTAGTTTATTTGAGTTTGAGAATTACTTTGTTAGATTCTTGCTTAACCATTCTTCGGATTGTATCATTTCCAGTGTGATAACATCTTATATATTGACGAATGTTGAGTGTGTTATTTATTCCCGTAGAACTTAAAGAATGAACTAAATTTTCTCTGTTTCCAATTTTCAATCTTAACATGATTTAAAGGGAATGTGAGTTTAGATTCACTCTGTTTTGATTAGGATAGTTAGCTTACTCTTTTCTGTTAGGATAGTCAGCTCATAGTCTGTTTCTAGTTTTAAATTTGATCATGATTCAAAAGGAGTACGAGTTTAGATTTATTATGTTCTGTTAAAGTAGTTATGTTACAATTAAATTAAAGGAAGCTTCCAATACCAGTAGGGTAAATAGGACATTTATTTATTCTACCTGTGGATAGATTCATAACTATTTTTGATGTTTAGATTAAAAGATTTTCAAAAATGATCTTTCTTTTATGGCTTAGATAGAAATGATGATGATTAGATGTTTAAGCTAATGGTAGATAGTCTTGGGAGACCACATTGGATCAGAAATAGAAGTACCTGTACTTAAGCACATAATTGCTTTCCTTTGATGAATGAAACAAGAGATGATTAGTTTTAAGATAATCATTAGGGTTCAGTTTTTAAGAGTGAGTTTTTGTTTTCTTCTCAGAATAATTTTCATATAGGAATTAGAATCTTACCAGCACATACAGTGTAGCAGCTTTAAGTTCACTTACCCTGGTTTGACAATTCATTGTTTCAGGTAATTAAAAATCTTTAATATAGCAGCCTGACATTTTTGGCGCCGTTGTCGGGGAGTTGTTTAGAAGGTAAGTTAGATAAAAGTTCTGGTTATTTTCTTAAAATGTATTTGGTTTGGTGTGGTATGTTAGTAGGTTGATGAAAGAGAAGCTGTGAAACGAAGGGTGAAGAACCAACATATCAGTTATCATAGGTTCCTCTGAAACTCAATCTTAGTTTTTCTTTCATTTAGTATGTCTTCATGAGAAATAGAGATCATAGAGGTAGATTTAGGGGAAATACAAAACAACAAAAAGAAGAAACCTCCACCCAAAAATCAAAAGAAACTGAGACTTGAACTCTGGCTGAGGAAACCATGGAGCAAAACATAGAACCAGGAAACATCACATACCAACAAACTCAAAATCCTGGTGATCCAAACTTGGTTGACATAGTTAATCCAGAAGAAGTGTAAGCTCTTCTCAGGAACCCTGACACTATAACTTCACAAATAACCACTGCAATTGTTTAATATAAGGTAATAGGATCCTCAAAAGAACCAATAGGAGATAGCAATTATGTCAAAAAGAATCCAGAGAGGTGGGATTTCACACCCTCACCAAAGAAAGATCAGATTGCATATACAATTTTTGGTAATCCTTTTAACATGGCAGAAAGAGGGAGAGAATTGGATAGAAGAGAACGAGGAGAAATTCATGTTGAAAATGAATAAGAAGAACAAGTAGAGACTGAGCTAAGACCAGAAACCACCTTTGGGTTTCCTATTTTGGATTTGGTCCAGAATGTCAACATGAAAAATATCCCTCCTTCGGCACTACCAACCTTTTATGGGAAAAGCAGTGAAGACCCAGATGTCTTTCTTTTTGAGTTTGACATCCTGTGTAGGAGTTATAACTATCTCCAGGATGCACATAAACTGAAGTTGTTTCCTGCTACCCTAAAAGATTTTGCATTACGTTGGTTCATGAGTTTAGGAGAGTACAGCATTAGATCTTGGGAAGATATGAAGGCAAATTTTTTAAAGAAGTACCAGGACTATTGTAGACCCAAGGATTCTCGAAATGATATTTTTAAAATGCAGCAACAAGATGAAGAGAGCCTTGAGGATTTATTAGAAATATTTACATATACCCTTCAAAAATCTAAATACAATGACCTCCAAGATGAAGAAATCAAGACTCTTTTCTTAAAAGGGGTTTCAGATGAATATATTGACACTCTCAATTTAATGGCTTCAAGATACATTTATCAAAAATACTTTGAAGCAATCAATGAACTATGTAGAACTTACTCAAGAAGTAGGGGGAAAACTGCAAAAAGTGTGAGAGAACCTGTCAACAAAAACACCAAAGTACCCACATCTGGTGGAGTTACTAGAATTGAATTGGGAAACCTTTTGGAAAATTTTAAAACAAATATTTTAGGAACAATTGGATCTCAATTAGACACTTTGAAGATTAAGAGAAAGCAGGAAGAGGAAAACCCTGTATTAAGCATATTCTGCCCAAAATGCAGAAAAAGGCATCCTTTACGAGAATGTCTTTTGGACAATGTTTCTGTATGTGCAATATGTACTGAAAATCATAAAACAAAATATTGCCCATGCTTACCAAGATTGAAAGCCATATTGAAGGGAGGGGAAGCTCCAGGGACTCCATCTACACCTAAGAGGCCTTGGCAACCTAGGACCTCAAATACGTATCAAGAACCATCCCCACAACCTTCCAGCTACTATCCACTCTTCTCTCAACAACAACAACATCCATGGAACTGGCCAAATTGGCCTCCGCAAAATGTTCCTGCTCAACCTTGGTACCAGGGATGGAGAGACCTGAATTTTTGAAATAACCAACAACAACATGCGGTACCAATTCCCCAGAATCCATGCACTCAGTATACTCCAAACATACATCAGTTACTACTTGGTTTTACTCCACCTCCTTTACCACCCATTCAAAAAACTCCTCAGCAGCCTCAGAATCCACCTCTTCCCACCATTTTGCTCGCTCAACCCATTCCAAATCCTAGCCACAGACCACCTCTGCCACTCCATAATGATGATTTTCAAAATTACCCAGCTTACACCATAAACCCCATTTCCATACAAGAAATACAGCTAAGATCTGGAAAAATTTTAAACAAAACTCAGCCTGTAACAAGAACAACACCAAAGGTAATTATCCAAGAACATGAGGAAGAACCTATAGATGATTTATCAAATGGGGAATCTTTAAAAGATGTTATCATTCCAAAGCATAAAGTATCTGAATCACAACGTAACATACAAACTCAGGTTCCCCAAACAACTCCTTTTCCTGAAAGGTTGCTCATTGAAAAACCAATTGTTCAATCTAAGTTTGACATCATGAATGAACTAAGAAAGGTCTATGTTAAGATTCCATTGTTACAAGCGATTAAAGATGTTCCCATCTACGCCAAAACCATCAAAGAAATCTGCATTAAGAAACCAGGTCGGAAACAGAAAGATCCACCCACGATACACCTAGTAGGCCAGTCATCAAATTGTATTTCTGAGACACCTAAAATTGTGAAGTATGCCAACCCAAGGAACCCAATAGTTTAAGTGACTATCAACAATGTTTCTATTGGTAATACTTTAGTTGATCTAGGTGCAACCATTAATATAATGACTATCAATACAGTGGAACTATTACAACTAGCCAATCCCTTCGCCCCACTCCTATAATTCTTGAACTTGCTGACAGAACAACCATAAAACCTGCTAGAGTTCTTGATGACATCCTTGTTACACTAGATTTGTGGTAATATCCTATTGACTTCATGATTATTCATTCAAAGGACCCCACAAAAGGCCATCCAATCATTCTAGGGAGACCTTGGTTGGCCATGGACAATGCTTTCATAGGATGTCATGGTGGGGATATGTTTATCTCAAATGGAATTTCTTCACAGAAACTTACTCTTTTCCCACTTGCTCAACCAGTTACAGAAGAATTATGGTGGCTGAAATGTCCCTATCATGAGAATGATGATGAAGAATCTTTATTCTCTGTTGATGAGTTTCACGCACTACAAGAACCTACAGAGGATGATATTCTAAGTCAATTTATTTCTGTGACAGAAAATGTTCAGTTCCCACAAACATATCTTCAATACGATCAAATTTTTAGAGAGGAATTTCAAGAACGAAGAGAGTTATTTTCCTCATTTTCACCATCTATGGTTTTCACCATTGATGAGCATCCAGGGTCATACACTATTCTAGTAGAACTTAGCCCAGGCATATGTCTATACATCAACTCTGAATTAAGTCTAAGCCAACAGGAACAGTTAACAAACCTTTTGAAAGAACAGTCAGGGGAATTTGCATAGGAATACACTGATATGAGAGGAGTGAATCCCGACACCTGCATTCACCACATCTATATCCAACCAGGGATAACCCCAGTAAGACAACCACAAAGGCGTATGAATCCAATCTTAAAAGACTTTGTGAAAGAAGAATTACAGAAATTATTAAACGTTGGATTCATTTATCCAATTTCTGACAGCAAGTGGGTTTCACCTCTTGTTGTGGTACCTAAGAAAATGACAGGGAAATGGAGAATGTGTGTAGACTTTTGGGAGTTGAACAAGGCAACCCTGAAGGACTACTTTCCTTTACCCTTTATAGATAAGGTTTTGGATACCTTGGCTGGAAAAATATACTTTTCCTTTCTCGATGGATATAGTGGATACAATCAGATTCAAATTGCTCACGAAGACCAGGACAAAACAAAATTTACGTGTCCTTGGGGCACTTATGATTATAAAGTGCTACCTTTTGGAATTTGCAATGCTCCTACTACATTTCAGAGAGAAGTCCTTGGGATCTTTGCTGACTTAATTCATGATTGTGTGGAAGTATACATGGATGATTTTACTGTTTATGGTAACACTTTTGAAGAAGCTTTAAGTAATCTCGAGAAATTCTTGATTCGTTGTCAGGAATCAAATTTATCCCTTGGTCACAAAAAATGTAAAATGATGTTAACTGAGGTAATAGTGTTGGGTCATCATTTATCTGTAGAAGGAATTAAAGTTGATCCAGCAAAAATTGAAGTGATAGTTAAACTTTCCTCTCCAAAAACCCAAAAAGTTGTGAGAAGTTTTTTGGGACATGCTGGATATTATCGTCGATTTATTGAAAACTTTACAAAGATAGCCAACCCTATGTTTAAACTGTTAGCAAAAGATGCAGAATTTTGTTGGGATAACAATTGTCATAATGATTTTGAGAATTTGAAAGCAAAATTGTCTATGGCACCTATTCTAAGAGGACCAAATTGGTCTCTTCCTTTCCATATTTCAACTGATGCCTCAAACACTGCCTTAGGAGGAGTGCTCGGACAAAAAGAAAACCAACAAAACTATGCAATTTACGTCACTAGAAAAAACCTTACTCCTCCTGAATTGAACTACACTGTAACAGAGAAGGATTTTTTAGCAGTAGTTCATGCCATTAACAAATTTTTCCATTACATCACTGGATATGAGGTTTTTGTACATACAGACCATTCTGCTATCAGATTTTTGATGAACAAACCAGTTATTACTGGAAGAATCACACGATGGCTTTTGCTGCTTCAAGAATTTAACATCACTATAGTTGATCGGCTAGGGAAAGAGAATGTAGTTGTGGATTTTCTTTCTCGTATTCCTCAAGATAGTACTGACATTCCAGTGAATGATAACTTCCCTGATGAACATCTGTTTGCGGTAGTTGTTAAGACCCCTTGGTTTGCATATACATCAAATTACTTAGCTACAGGAATATTACCAGCTCATTTGTCACCTCCACAAAAGAAAAGAATTATTCAACAAAGTGCTTACTACTCTTGGGTAGGAAGTGATATTTTATATACAAGTCCTGATATGATCATTAGGAGATGTGTCCGGGAAGACAAGATTCCCGATATCCTTCAGGCCTGTCATGATGGGCCATGTGGAGGAAATTTCTCTGATAAGAGAACGACATATAAAGTCTTACAATCAGGATACTATTGGCCGACACTGTTTAAGGATGCAACAAAATATGTGAGAAGTTGTGATAGTTGTCAAAGGATGAGAAGACCTACCATAGCAGACGAGATTCCCTTACGACCGTAGGTTGTTATTGAACCATTTGATAAATGGGCACTTTATTTTGTAGGACCTATTTCCCCAATGTCAAGGAAGAAGAAGTACATCTTGGTTTGCATAGATTTTGTGACCAAGTGGGTAGAGGCAAAATCCTTATATCAAGCAAATGAGAAATCAGTGGTTGAATTTATTTATGAAGATATCTTTACCTTCTTTGTTGTTCCACGAGAGATTTTTATTGATCAAGGCACCCAATTTACTTCCAAGTTGATGAAAGAACTCATAGATAAATATGGGATAAAACACTGTAAGTCCTCCCCATACCATCCACAAGCCAATGGGCAAGTGGAATCCACGAATAAAGTTCTAGAAGCTATTCTGACCAAGACAATACATTTGCATCACAAAGATTGGGAGGATAGGCTTCCAGAGGCTTTATGGGCATACCAGACTACATGGAGAAATACCATTGGTCATACCCCTTATGAATTGGTATTTGGAAAGCAAATTCTCCTTCCCATAGAATTTCAGATTCATACCTTCCGCCTAGCACCAGAGTTGGGGTTGAATTCGGATGAGGCACAAAAACAGAGAGTCATGCAACTAAATGAATTGGGAGAAATTAGGCAGGATGCTCTTCAAAGAACTATCCTTGTACAAAATCAACGTAGCAAATGGCATGATAAATACATTAAGAAAAATAATTTTCAACCCGGGGATTGGGCATTGCTTTTCGATTCCAAATAAAAAAATTTCAAAGGGAAAATTACGACAAGGTGGTTGGGATCTTATGAAGTAGAAACTGTTTTTGATAATGGTTCTGTCAGAATCAAGACCATCGATGACTCTCATAATTCCTTTGTAGTAAATGGACATAGATTAAAAGTGTTTAACAAACCCTTGTCAAAAGTTGATTTTCTACAGGAAATTGCCAAACAAATAGAAATAAAGATAGTAGGAGAAGAGTCTTCTCCTCCTGCTAATCCTTGATCATTTATGCTATTTTAAGATTTTGTAAATAATAAAATTTTACCAAAAAATAAAAAAAATCAAATAATAAAAAATATATATATATAAAAAAACATTTCTTTTTAGATATGTTGATATATTGTCTTCAGTTTTACAGGTTTTTTTCAAAACAAGTATAGAACTGAACGTCATCACTCTCTCGCAATAGGTAAAAAGGTAAGACCATTTTATTTCATGAAATTTTATTATCAATATACACTGACTTGTTTTGAAATGAATAAATTTGAGCTTGTTTTCTCCCTTTGACTGCTCATTAAAGTATGAAAGGGGCATTTATCAGGGAAAGGATTATTCTTTACCAGGCCTGATGAATTATGATGGGAAAGAAGCCCCCCTAGAGTTTTCTTTTATCATTTTCTCAGACTCTCAAAACATGAGAAAGCAATGAGCATATACTAACTTGGGCTCATAAAATCCACAAGTAAGTGATTACGGTTCCAAAAATTATGTCTGCAAGATTTCTATCTGCACTCGCGTTGGATGATGTGGAATACGTTAAGGTCCACCTTCCAACAAATCTCACTCCATCGACACCAACACCTTATCTAGAGTAGGGATTAGAGACTATTTAGTACCCTAGACTCTGCATGCCTCAATGGCATATTTCCTTGCTAACAACCATGGGAATACATCAATGTCTCTTGGTTGATAGATCCTACAGGTGACTCGACACCAAGACCTTTATTCGTACATGTTAGGATGTACTATAGGTACCTTGAGGCCCATTGAAATTACTGGTGGGTCATCTCGCATTGGTTAACGACATTCATTAATGGCCGATAATCCAATGATTTCTTTTTGTGTTTGACTCCAGAACATTTACTCACACAAATAAGAATTGTACCATGGGTTTAATCTTTGAAGCTGTTGAAGACATGATTTTAATTGATCCCTTTCAGGAAGGAACAAAGTCATGTTCAGGGATAATCATCAGATAATTTGCTTTCATGAACAGAAAGTCTTTTTCTCAGCAAGATATTATTGGTTCAAATTTCTCTGCAGATTTTGGGTTATTTCATTAGTACCAGTCAAGTGCCAGCACATAATCTATCGGCTATAGTGGTCATCAGAAATACAAATTCAAATTAGAATTTTTTCTCTCTCCAGATACAGACTTGACTTCAAAGATCTCTACAGTAAGAAATGCATAACAAGGGGAAAGGTAATCTAATTTAGGTACGCTTAGTTTCATGTTGGTTTAATGTATTAAATTGCATATTAATAATTTGAACTGGGAATGCCTCGTTACTCCATAATGTTTCATTGTACCTATACTCTGTACCTAATAAACCAATCCACCTCTACATTTCATATCATGGAAATGCATTACATTATCTTGGCTGAGTTCGACATGATTCATATATGATAATATTCGGCAAGCGTGTACGACCATCATCATTTCCTTACATGCTATCGACCCTCACGACAATTCAAACGTTCTTCTATGATTCATCTCATGACTACTTCACACATCATACTCTATTATTTTGTTTCCCTCATCTAATTCCGCTGCTCACCTGTGGACCTTTCTTGTGATACCGAATGAAATTATGGTGGCAAATCATCGCGAACTTGAGACCTTTGCAGACTTGGAGGCCCTCCCTGAGTATGAAGCCACCAAACACATTTTCCAGAAAGCTGGATGGGAGCCATTTTTCAAGAAATTCGATGGGTATGATGATTCAATCATGCTTCAGTTCACTCTGCGTTTTCATGGTGGACTAGCTAAGGTGGGCGAGCTAGATTTTGAAGTCACAGAAAAATTCATCTCTGAAGCAATTCAATTACCCAACACTGGTCAGAAATGGACGAAGGGCCAACTCGTCGACAAGAAGCTCTTCATGCAGCTTCTGCAACCACAGTACTGGAAATTACAATGGTCAGAGGGCACATCAAGGTCATGGTTAGAACCAGAAAGGGCTCGGTTGCTAGATATCCTCCAACGCTACCTCACTTGCGAAGGACGATATACAATCATGTTTCCATGTCATGCCCGACTCCTCCTACATTTCAAAGGTAACCATTTGATGAACATACCCTACTTTCTGTTTAAGAGTTTAAATAAAATGGCAGAATAGGTCAGCAAGGCCAAATATTTTAGAGGTAGTTTATTTGATTTTGGTCTTGTCAAGATATTGATTAAGTCTGGATTGTCCCACAAACAAGAAACTTGGGATATGTTCGCTGTAAGAACCCTAGCCTCTGACAAACCTAGAGATAAAAATGTTAAGTCTGCTCCTCCACAGAAGAAGCCGAACACTAAGAAAAAGGGTGTTAAAAACCTGACCGAAATCTATGATGACCCTAAGAATACACTAGACTGCACAATTGAATCCAGTGATGATAATCCTGGTACAAAACATTCATTTGATGTCCATGGTTCCGATGGTGTGGAAACTAGCAATGACAGAGTGGAAAACACTGTTCCTACAGAAGCAAATGTTGAAACTTCAATTTCTCCTCCAACTGATATGAATATTATTGATGTGGAACAACTGGAAGAGTTAACTGAAAAACCTAGGAGAAATCCCAAACAAAAATGCACACGCACACTGTCAGGAATGGATAACTCTGTACCTAGCTACCCACCACAGGAAAAATTACAAAGTTTGGAGGATCATGAGGAGGCTCTAGAGTCCTTTGAAATGACCTGGACTCTTTCCCAACTGATTAGAAAATTCCGTAAAGTAAATCGGCAAGCTAATGCGCCCAAAGAAATTGAGCAGGACAAGCCAATTCAAATGCCAACAGATACCCTTGCTCAGATGTATAAAGAGTTTACTCCTGAACTCAGCCCAGTCAACAACCCCGATCAAGTGTATGACGAGCCTACTCCTGAACTCAGCTCAGTCGACAATCCTGATCAAGTGTATAAAGAGTTTACTCCTGAACGTAGTCCAGTCGACACCCATGATCAAAGTCCAAATGAGTTCACTCACGCATCCAGTGCTCAAACACAACAAAGACATGGTAAAACATTTGAATCTTACTGTGAAATTTTCTCCAGTAAATCCTTGAGACCAATGGTAGCCATATTAGAAAGCACGAATCACAGGTTGAAAGAGAAGTTACATGAATACACCATATTGGATCGGCACATCAAAACATAAAATGAACTCATGAAACTCAGGCAAACTCATTTCTTGTCCAAGATTGAACGATTAAAACGAAAGAATAAAGGTCTTTTCCAGAGGAACAAGAGACTGTAGAAGATTGCCAGGAAGCACATCATCATTAATCGAGTCCTTAAGAAGGAAATCAGAAGCATGAAGAAACATGAGAAATTGCAAATGTTGGTTGCAGCTGCTGCAACACTCTGATGAATCTCAGTTTTTGACTTTTTGTTGTCTGAGGACAGGCAAAGACTTTAGTTTGGGGGAATGTTAGTCTCCAGTTTTGACTATATTTTTGGCTATATCATGTCAAAAAGACCTCCATTTTCATATCTAGTATCATTTCCTTCTGGCCTTACCATGACACATTTGACATCCTTTTACAACTAAATGGGGCTATCCAAGGTGTTCTATTGATTCAAGTTATTTTTAATGTATTTTGATATTTTAAACTAATGTTGATACTAATGTGGCACGAGTTAGGTACTGTCCCTTTGAAACACAACTTACTAGTACGAGGTTCCATCTCGCACTTATTGGAGATACCAAAGAAGCTATCGAAGACTTGCACGACATGGCCAGAGTGGATTGACAGTTTGATTCATATGATAGATTGAGTCATAACTCAATATGCTGACTTAGGGAGAGATTGTAGAACCGATTTATTAGAATGCTTTATGATCCACACTTCTTGACACTGCGTGTCATGAAGTTGTGAAGTTCGTTTTAACTGACTATGAGTCATTTTCGGATCTGAGATCCATTTAGATTAATGCACCTTTGTTTGAAACTACTTTGGAGAGGATCTATATAAACAGAGGATCGCTCTCAAGAAACTTTTGTTACAATATGCTATGTGATACTATTTTTGATAATACAAATATGCTATGCGTTATGTTATTTGCTGTTAAATGATTTGAGTCGTTTAATGAATTATGGAGCGTGAAGTATGAATAGTTTTTGCATGGAATGATTTGAGTAGCTCTGGTTTTCTTTTCGGCGATTGCACCTCTTGGTTGGGCCCGCCAACAGGTTCAAGTCACTGTCTCTTTTCCATATTAGAGTTAGTTTATTTCAGTATTTTAGAATCTGCATGTAAGTTAGTTTATTCAAGTTTGAGAATTACTTTGTTAGATTCTTGCTTAACCATTCTTCGGATTGTATCATTTCCAGTGTGATAACATCTCATATATTGACGAATGTTGAGTGCGTTATTTATTCCTGTAGAACTTAAAGAATCAACTAAATTTGCTCTGTTTCCAATTTTCAATCTTAACATGATATAAAGGGAATGTGAGTTTAGATTCACTCTGTTTTGATTAGGATAGTTAGTTTACTCTGTTCTGTTAGGATAGTCAGCTCATAGTCTATTTCTAGTTTTAAATTTGATCATGATTCAAAAGGAGTACGAGTTTAGATTTATTCTGTTCTGTTAAAGTAGTTATGTTACAATCATATTAAATGAAGCTTCCAGTACCAGTAGGGTAAATAGGACATTTATTTATTCTACCTGTGGATAGATTCAGAACTATTTTTGATGTTTAGATTGAAAGATTTTCGAAAATGATCTTTCTTTTATGGCTTAGATAGAAATGATGATGATTAGATGTTTAAGCTAATGGTAGATAGTCTTGGGAGACCACATTGGATCAGAAATAGAAGTACATGTACTTAAGCACATAACTTTTTTCCTTTGATGAATCAAACAAGAGATGATTAGTTTCAAGATAATCATTAGGGTTCAGTTTTTAAGAGTGAGTTTGTGTTTTCTTCTCAGAATAACTTTCAGATAGGAATTAGAATCTTACCAACACATACAGTGTAGCAGCTCTAAGTTCACTTACCTTGGTTTGACAATTCAGTGTTTCAGGTAATTAAAAATATTTAATATAGCATCCTTACAGTTGGCATGTGGTGGAGATCCTAGCTTTCTTGTTTCCCCTTTGTGGTATCGATAATAGAAGGCTTGGAAATACTTGTAACAGAATCCAGTCAAATCAAAATCTATGCAAAATATTAAACTAACAGAATTAATCTTGAAGGTCTTATCTCGGTCGTCCCGTAGTGATCCGTCTTGCAATAGTGAGAGTTAAGTGAGTCAGTCAGACAAAGATAGTCATTCTCTTTATGTGCTCCCCGATTTTATTTGATAAAGAGTGGAAAATATGTCTGAAAGAAATTAATTACGGGGGTGATGTCCATGGAGGTTTTCATATTTTCACGTCGAAGGAAGTTGGTTTGCAACTTTATTTTATTGATATAAGCATAAATTTTCATGTCCCACAGTTTGCAAATTTACTAGTCCCTGCCTTGGCAAGGGACTCTAGCAACTGCTTCAAGGTCAATGATCGTTGAACAGGTATTAGATGGTGCAATTTAGTTCATTAAATGGTAAATTTTGGTAAGTTCCGATGTTACTTTTCCTATGTTTTTTCAAATTTCATCTTAGTATGATTTTATTTTTTTTAAATTAATTAATTAATTTATTAAATATTATATACTGAATTTTTGATTCATTGTTGACTGTTTGAGGTGACTTAATTGGCATGGTGTATGTGTTTTTTTTAAACTAATTATCACAAATAAAAAATGATTTAAAAAAAAATCAATTATTTTAGTGGTCAGTATGCCTTGTAACAAGAATTGCCAATTCCCTTCATGGATTTTGTTAGTGGTTATCCTACCACCCAATGAAAACATGATTGAATCTTTGAAGTACTATAAAAATTCTCGAAGAAGCTAGTATTCGTAACTTGCCACAACACTACTGGTGCCTCTAAAGTTGTCAAACTCTTATTTTAACTTCAATGGAGTAATTTTATCTTACCTTTGGCCATAATTTATGATCACAACTCTCAATTGTCCTTAGAGTGAGATGTGGGTGACAATATGAGGTTTTATTCTCTAGGGATGGGTCCCTAACAATGGATAGGGGAGAAATTGATTGAATTAGGCCATAATTAAGTTTATTAACCTAATGAGCCAATATCAAGACCTCTAACCATAAGATTGAACATTTGAAGTGTACTTTTGGCATACAAGAGAGATATGGATGCAATCAAGAGTTTATGTATATTAGGGACAATTATCGATTCCTTAACCATAGCCAAGGGACAAAAATAAGTTCCTTACACCATAAAGGTATCTATGTGGGTCATTGTACATGAACATGAACACACACCATGACAAAGGACCTTTAGAGGTGATATTTATCCCCCAAGTGAAGTATAGGTACCATTATGAGGTATTACATGCTAGGGATGAGTCTTAAGATGGTATTGGTCATGGTTGAGGGAGGAAAATAAGGCCCTTTCACCCTAGATGAATCCTTTAGAGATCAACAGCCAAAAAAACACCATAATCCATATAACATTTCGTATATAGGTCATCATTGTCCTTTAAGTGAGATGTGAGAATCATTATGAAATTTGTGCATGAATTATGGGTTTGAAGGACTTAGCCACAATTGGGGGAGAAATATTGAGAATTAAACCCTAAAAGAATATTTTTGGTCTAGTGGGCAATGATCAAGGCCTTGAATTACAAGCCGTGGGATATTTTGTGTGTTGTTGAGCAACATACCCTGAGTTTCTACTGTTTGATTCACTGCATTCCGCACCATAGCCATAATCCCAAGTCTGTTTGATTCACTGCATTCTGCACCATAGCCATAATGCCAAGTCTATTTGAATAAGTGTTAGGTTGATTCCATGGTTGATCACATAGAAGAAGTTGATCCATGGTTGATCACATATGAGGAAGACCTACACATTGAGTTCCTCAAACATGTTATTCACTCTATCAACTTACATATTGTCAATTTGTTTGATTTATTGCGTTCTTTGATCAAGTTCTCCTTTCACATGGTTCCACCATATCATCCAACCCATTTTGAAATCAAGGTTTAGTTAATATCCTACAATTACATGACCACCATGATTGGACACACTTAAATACCTGTTATCAAATTTAGTTAAGATCTTGTGATGAATAGAATAATTTATTTTTTTTAAAACCACAACATTGGTCGCTTTAGCGACTAACATGTTTGTTGGTAGTATTGGCAATTGGTCGCAAACACCAACCTGTTAGTCGCTAGAGTCACTTTGTGATGATCAAAGAGATCCAAGTCCCAACGTATCATCTCTATATATGGCAACAATTTTTTCCATGATGTGACTTTGTGATGATCTAAATTAGCCACATGTCTTAGCTTGTTTGTGATTGACTCATATTCTCCTTTGCTTGATTCATCAGAATAGAGGGAATTTTCCTTCTCCAAGATTTCATAAACATGATTCCATGATTTAATGGCGTCGGTCAAGTGAGTAGTAGTGTCTAAAAAAATGTATGAATTTGGATTTGGATCTTCTGCAAATGGGTCTTGCTTCTTTCCTTCTTTATGCAGTGCCATAATTTCCAAGTATCAATGTTATCCCTCCTATGAGAAGTAAAAATCTATGAGTCCAAACTACTGAATACCAAATTTCTTAATGTGAATGGAGAAATGATATAAAGTTCAAAACGTGTTTATTAAATAAAAACACAAAACAATAAATGGAATTAACAAGGTAATCATGTCAAATATGCCAAATTTATTACCTGACGGTCATAAGATTTTCAAAATCCTTTACGTTAACCACATTAAATACACCTTTAATGATCGTGATTAATGAGGATAAGTGATTTCGTTGCTTCGACATTTGGGAGTTTTGAATGATGAATGATAGATGTTTCCCAAAGGCCGAATTCACGGAGATATTAACAATCCTTTAATTGATTGTTTTGTTTTAATTAATCGCAATTTTATGTCCTTTTTAACTTTAAGTTCTTCAGAACTATGACACTTTGGAACTTCGGGGCTTCGTGAGTTTTGCATTAAAGGTGCTTAGAATTGTCCCGAAGACCGAAATCACAAAGTTATTAATTACCATTATTTATGCCAAATAAAACACGTTTTACCCTTTAATTTTTGCGCTTTATAATTTTGGCAATCTGACACTTCGACGCTTCGACATTTTTTGGATTTGTTGATGATTTAATCTTCCAGAGGACAATATCACAGAGTGATGTGGAAATATGACGTCACTGTTGATGACATGTCATGAAAACATGACTGATATGTGTCACCTTAAATCGTGTGAATTATATAACCAAGAGTTCCCAAAGTGAGTGCCATGTGTCGCCATGTGTAAATAGTGCAGGTGGTGGGGGACGCATCAGATGATTAATTAAAATATTTTGTTGGAACTCAGAGCTCCAGATATCTGGAGCTTCATAACTTCGAGACTTTTAAGACTTTATACATTTGAGCTTGAACTCCCGAATCATGAAGTCTCGAAGTAAACTTTGATTTACTTTGTTGATTAAACATTTCACAATTCTAAAACTTTGAAGTTGTGAGAGCCATCGATCTAGATGACTATCAAGTTTTTAACGGTTGGTGCTTGATCCACCCTGTCAAAATGTAACAAAAAATATTTTAGTTTAAGAAATAATATTCCTAAAGTTTAAAACTTTACTTGAAAAACAAAAAACAAAAAGGAATTTCAACATTGATTTTTATTCGAAAATTTCATTTATGTTCTGACATAATGTATTCTTTGATATATATAAGAAAGTATTTTGTAGTTTTCTACCATTTGGGTTCCCACCTAAATTCTTGTGTACTGTGTATTTGATGTGATGTGATGTTGATTATTTTTATATTCTCGTGATATATTGATGATACATTGATGATATAATGCTTATGTTAAGTTGAAGTTTATATATTGTGGTTAAAAGTGGTAAAATTGTTCATATTGATTCACCCACGTCAGTATTCCAAGAGTCAAATGGTAATAAATATATACTAAATATGAATAGTAACACATTTATATAAAAAATGTTTGATATAATACAATAGATATATAATATCATTACTTCGACAAATTCATTTGGGACAAAATGTATATTAAAATCCTCTTAAAGAATCTATTTGCAAATTACACATGAAAATAAGGAGAGTTATAAAGGAAAACAAGTCCCTCTATAACATCATTACTTTCCCAAATTCATTTCGGACAAAATGCATATTAAAATCCTTTGAGAGCATCTATGTACAAATTACACATCAAAACAAGAAGAGTTGTACAAATTGTGGTAGAGGAAATATGTTTCTATGACTGTGAGGTTTTGAGGTATTGATTGTTGCAGAAGAAAAGATGTAAGAGTCACTTTCATGTGAAAGCATCCACACCACCAAACATAGCTGAAAAGTACAATGAACCTACATAGATGAAGTGTACAACTGTAAGAGTCATTTTCACGTGAAAGCATCCACTTCACCAAACATATATGAAGTGTACAATGAACCTACATAGATGAAGTGTACACTGAGCTCCTGCACCAAAAAGGTTTTCCTAGAATGGAATACCAAAATGTTTGCAAAATTGTTGGCACAACTCAAGAATACTTGTATCAGAATACAAGAAAAATTAATAGTTGTTGGCATCCTATAGTTTGTAGAAAAAACATTGGCACAACTTAGGAATACTTGTACCATAATACCAACCAAATTACAACTTTTTGACGTGTTGTAGCAGATTATTATAGTCGTATCGTTGGCATGTGGTGGAGATCCTAGATTTCTTGTTTCCTCTTTGTGGTATCGATAATAGAAGGCTTGGAAATACTTGTAACATAATCCAGTCAAATCAAAATCTATGCAAAATATTTAACTAACAGAATTAATCACGAAGGTCTTATCTCGGTCGTCCCGTAGTGATCCGTCTTGCAGCAGTGAGAGTTAAGTGAGTCAGTCGGACAAAGATAGCCATTCTCTTTAGGTGCTCCCCGATTTTATTTGATAAAGAGTGGAAAATATGTCTGAAAGAAATCAATTAAGGGGGTGAGGTCCGTGGAGGTTTGCATATTTTCATGTCGAAGGAAGTTGGTTTGCAACTTTATTTTATTGATATAAGCATCAATTTTCATGTCCCACGGTTTGCAAATTTACTAGTCCCTGCCTTGGCAAGGGACTCTAGAAACCGCGTCAGGTTCAATGATCGTTGAACATGTATTAAATGGTGCAATTTAGTTCATTTAATGGAAAATTTTGATAAGTTCTGATGTTACTTTTCCTATGTTTTTTCAAATTTCATCTTATTATGATTTTTTTTTTAATTAATTAATTAATTTATTAAATATTATATATTGAATTTATGATTCGTTGTTGGCTCTTTGAGGTGACTTAATTGGCATGGTGTATGTGTTTTTTTTAAACTAATTATCACAAATAAAAAATGATTTAAAAAAAAATCAATTATTTGAGTGGTCAGTATGCCTTGTCAAATAATCTGACAACTTGTAGTCCAGGCATCTAATGCAATCTGTAAATCACCATTTCCAGTGGCCACAATACTTCAATATGTCAATCACCATCGCTATGATACTGTAATTTGTCAATAAGGTGGACCCTGAAAAACACTCTACAACCTCCTCCATCTCCCATGATGAAATTTTTTTTGAGCCTGAAATCACAAATCGAAACAAAAAATTACAACGATCATGTATTTGCCTACATTTAAAGGGATTCAGTTCACAGAGATACAAACAACTTCGATTCACAGAGATACGAACATGAAAGCATCTTTCTAGACATTTTAAGGAATTATTCTCACAAAGATAAAAATATGAAAACAAGATTTGTTTTCAAATACAAATTATTGACTTCAGATGGCATATGAGCTCCCGATGCATAAGTTTTAAGGTCGTCCACTTTTACACTTTGCAACTTCATATTTTTAGATGGATGACTGCATGTAAGATTCTCTAATGTCAATCCATGTTTTTGTTTTATGGTTAATATATATTTCTAATATATACAAGATAAAAAGGTGAAATGAGTACTTGAAAAACACACATGAAATATTGTTCATATATATCAATTATTTACAAGATCAACAAGTGAAATGAGAAATGAATTGCAATAGAGCTTCTTATTTCCTATTTTTTAAAATTTGCATTCAGAATAGTGTAGGAATATATTAAAAGAATAATAATAGTATTGAGATTCATTATTTCTACTCTTACCAATTCTCAGTACTCCAGCCATGCTAACTCCTTAAATTGAAGACGAGGATTCCACAGTGGTTGCATTCAAAACTAGGCTTTGTCTATGGGATACTACCCATTTCATGTCCTTGAAGACTGCATGTAGAAATGAGACTCTTTCCTCTCAGCCTCTCCAATAGGTTTGTAGCATTCATATTTCAAGCCAGGATGTTTGCTAAATTAAACGATATCGTTCATAAATTTGGGATTTTAAAAACCATTTCAGTGTACCGATAATATAATTCATGGATGTAGGCAACCACGAATTAGATTGATTTGAAAAGTTGCTAACAATCAATTCTAGGTTCCTAGGAAACATGGAAAATAGGCATAATTCATACTCCTTAAATCAATATTCATTATTTTATCATATTGATGTAGTAAATGATTTCATTTTTCCCCTTGAAGAAGGACGAAGGGCTTAGTAATTACTCAAAAGGATTCGGGAAAATCCACACTTCACATTGAAAATATGAATAAATCTAGTAGATATGAAGAGACGGAAATCCGAAAAATGCACAACCTCATTCTTTATTAAGCTTTGAAGCATTTAAATTTGTCAATTTCACTAACATATCCAAATTTGTCCAAATTTTAATCTATAGCATACCTTTGTTCCTTTTTATTTTAACTCTCTAGTACAAGCAAATTTGTCAAACTTGCTTCAAGCTTTAATCTTTAAAGGAAAAGGACAAATAAGAATAGCAAAACAATTGCACATACACTTAAATCTCACCGAAACTTTCATTAAGTTTTACAACAGAAATGAATTTGTCTCCCTAGCTTGGAGCTTTAATCTTTAAGGAAAAACAAAAAAATAGAAATCTAGTACAAGAGCATGAGAGAACCTACATACACACTAAAATCTCCTCCAGAATTAAATCTTTAAACTCAATAATTCAGAAGATTGAGGCTTCATAATTCCGTCAAATAACAAAGAAACAAGATATCAAGATTAATGTGAGAAACCTCATGAAATGTAGTGGTCCCTTCTCGAAAATCAAATTACCACAACCATGATTCTGGTTTCCATTGTTGCAATTTTCTAGGCTCATGATAGAATTATAGCCATGTCCGATTTATGAAGAAATATTCGTCCAATTTATAAAGAAATATTATTTTACAATTTATGAAGAAATACTCTTTTATGAAGAAACACTATTTGTATCTCCATAGCCTAATGTTGTAGTAGTATTTTGTAAGGGTGAAACAGATTGAACGAAATTGCCAACAACATTAGGACTTGGAAGGAAGCTAGAGTTTCCCTAAGTAGGGATTCTGCACTATCTCTTTATCACTATATCTTTGAGAGACAATAATATAAATAATCATGTTATTTCTAAGTTATCTAAGTACGGATTCTGCACTATCTCTTTATCACTATATCTTTGAAAGACAAGAATATAAATAATCATGTTATTTCTAAGTTAGTTAGGATTCATATATACTCAACGATCCACTACCAAAATGCAAGAAAACATACTATTGTTCAAAAAGGGGAGTACTACTAAAATCATGTTATCTTGTTAATCAACTTCATCAGGTTCTCTAAACTTCAGAGACAGAAAGATGTCTCAAAATGCCTAAGATACTTTCTAGTTCATGCGTTCAGACATGTGCTTGATGATGGTTGTGTTTCCCAACTTACATTTTAATCTATTTAATTCTTAATTAAGTCATACTTTGAGTTCTTAATTAAATCCTAATTTCGGCTTTATAGGACTAACATGCACTTATCTTTTAAGTCATATTCTATTCATTTTTTACCACTACACAATTATTGAAACCATAACTTTTGTTTTTCTAAAGACCAAGTTTATGAAAGTCTAGATCTTACATCCAAAAGATTAGCATTAACTATATATATCTATAAGGTTTATTTCTTATAAAAATATTTGAATTTAATATTATTTATATTGCTCAATGACTCTAAATTTGTCCATATCAGTGAAACCAACCACCAATATTCTCTTGCTTGCAATTATTAGTCCCTACCCTTCGGGATGAGGGACTATTAGTAATTGGTTTTCTAATCAGTGCACACAAATCAATGAAAACAAATCATTTTATCCAAAGTTTTCATCGATCCATACCTCTTTCTACCACAAATTTCATATTTTATCTTAAGTTTTTGTTTTGAGGTCTTATTTGGCCTCATAACGAGGCAGACTTAGAATAAATTTTAATGGTTTTCAAATTATTCAAAGTGGAATAAACTAATGCTATCTCCCAGTTGGTATTAGTTATTAGTTATTAAATATTAAATGTTTGTTTCTCGGTCGATGCTTTCTCCAAGGTTTTTCCATATTTCAAACATAGCCTCCCAAACTGCCACCTACACCCCATTTGCATGCAAATATATTTGTTTTCATTTCCAAGGAAGTTCTTTTCTTTCCTTTCTGTGATTTCCAAAGACCTATTTCCTTTCTTTTTGTGACTTTTGAAGATCTCTTTCTTTCCCCTGGGTGATGCAGGGTACCACTCATCTTCTGTGAATTAATTCTCATAGATCCTGTAGATAATTTAGTATGATCTTTCTCTCTCAAAAAGATGGGGTGAAATCATGAAGATGGGTTATACTTTTGCTTGTTTTATGAGAAAAAAAACTATATTTTCACAAGTTCTTCAACTTCCGGCACACAAAAGTATTTTTTTTATTTAGAATTTCACTTTATAGTAAAAACAAAACTTGTGAATAATTTTGTTATCTTTCCAATCACTATTTTTCAAATTTGTTTTATCAAAATTTGACAATTGTTTAACAATATGTTCCTTAAACATGAAAGGAATGATAATGAGTAACGTTTTTCTAAAACAATGTATCTATTATTAAACTTATGTTTTTAAGAAACGAAATATACATCAACAATCTGCAAAGACTCTATTTTATTATGACTATAATTTTGAATCTAACGGATGAAATTATAATTTCTAGAATTTTTTGAAGTTGACCAAGCTGAAAACGTTGTAGATTTTAAACACATGTTTTTCTACACCTTGTATCTATTTTAATTTTTACTTAAAACTAAAATCTAAATATATCCTTTTGAAAAGAACAGTTTAAGGATTATGAATATATTTTTTTCAAAAATTTTCACTGTATATTTTTAGAGATACCGATATTTCATTTCACTGAATCATAATGTTTGCTGAAAATATTATGCAGTGATTTTTTTTTTTAAATTAAATAAAAATAGATAAAAATAAAGAAAATGAAAACAAATTATAGGAAATGAAGGTAGATTCAATTTTGGAAATGCTGGTGTCATTTTCGAAACCAAATTATCAGTATTTGCAGTAGTCCACAACCTCTGAAGTTTAGGTAAGCTTGGGACAATTCTCTAGTTTTTGTTTTCAGTCTCAAACTCATGTTTTTGGCTGAAATAATCTTTCGGCGAAACCTAGTTTTTAATGGAATCCATTTAAATTAAACGTTTCGGCCGAAAAGTCTTTCAGTCGAAATATGATTACCATAGGAAAATATTTCATCCGAAAATTATTATACACAAATTTCGAGGGAAACGTCAGGGCTCTGTTCAATTTGATGTGCAAATTTTCGGCCGAAAAAATTCCTAGAAACATTTTTTCGACTGAAACATTGCCGCTAGGAATTTTTGAGACCCGATTGTCACGAAAGTGTTACCCATATTCATGATTTTACCTGACAATGAAAGAAAAAAACATTTAAGCCAGGAAGTTGTTTTGACCTCAATTCATGTTGCTTTAGTTGTTTACCTAGTAATGTCGAAATTTTTCAAATTATATACTCACTATATTAAATTTGTACAACATTATAGATTGATGGTAAAAGGAGAAGGTGGATTGTTATAGATATCTCTTACCAAAGAGAGACATTGAAGATGCTCCTTCATTGGTTTTCCCTACCCTTCGGGCTGAGGGACTACTAGTAATCGATTTTCTAATATATGCACGCAAATCAATTAAAACAAAGCATTTTATCCAAATTTTTCATCGATCCATACTTTTTTCTACCTCAAATTTCATATTTTATCCTAAGTTTTTTTTTTCAAGTCTTATTTGGCCTCAGAACGAGGCAGACTTAGGATACATTTTAATGGTTTTCAAATTGTTAGTCCCCGCCGAAGGCGTATACGGACTATAGTGATCAATAATTAGTTGACTTCATATTAGTTTGTTGTTTGACTACAATATTTGTATACTTTCTAATGTTCGAACTACATAAGTAAAATGATTATTTTTTATATATTAAAAAAACCCATATATATCATGATCTGATTGGATGATAGATTTGAGGTCTTATTGCCAGCTTCGCTATTCCCAATGAATTATATGTCGCCATATCCAAAGTTTTATCATGTACGGTGCTTTTCTTAATTTGTACTATTCGTATTGAAATGTTTAGATATCCAAAGTTTATACTAATAAATTTGAGGTCTTATTGCACATGGATAGTCAGTTTTCATATTGTTTTGTCATCTCACTCAATTTTTTTTAGCATAGTCCCCCCTGTTCAAACTATTGTTAATAATATTTTTATTAATTTTTTATTACTATTACTATGTGTGTTTTTTTATTTATTGTTGCATACTTCGAGAGTCTTTGTCATTGTTGTGTATGTAAACAGGTCTTCCATGCTACATTATTTCTTAAATGTTTTCACAGGGAGAAGCCCTTCGAAAGTTTTGGCAGTATTAAGTGTTTACTTAACAGGTCTCACAACCTTAAATTTTTATTGTACAGATGTGTTGCAATACAATTTTGTTCCATTTTTTTGATGGTGTTTTTTTCAGTGAAATTGTGCAATATTGTTCTCCAATGGCATCACTGGTTCAGAGGTTGATGCTTGTTTGTTGGTTCATTCCATGCTTCTTGTTCTTGTTTGATTCAACTTTGCAAAGTTGAGGTCCTGCAGTTGCAGTTGGACCTCTTTGTGGTTGTTCACTGGTTTGTTGTTCTTCAAATTTGCAAGCATTTGGACCGATTGTTGCAGTTTTCAAGTTTTGGGGTTGAGCTCTTGTAATCCCTCTTTGACGGGTAAGTTTTTGTGATATCGTTTCGTTGCTATTCATTTTTTTCTACTTGGTGTTTTGCAACTTACAGGCAAGATTTTTCAATGGTAGGATTCCCTGCCTCGAAATTCTGTTGCAGAACATCTTTCTGTGTGGTATTATTTTCTATTCCTGGAAACCATGCGTTTTCATATGCCAACTACCACATCCTAGATATAGTGCCATATCTATTTCCAAATTTTGTATGCAAAGGGGTTTAGAAAACAAATTTGGAGTTGTTACAAGGGGGAACCATTCGCCGGGGTGTAGTGACAGGGAATGCTTTTATTATGTGGGTCAAAAAACTCCGTCCACCTGTTTCTTTTGTCCTATAATTTCTATTTTGAAGAACATATTCTTCCTCTGAGAAGATTTTAGGATGCACACCATGAATATGTTCAAATCGTTCTTTATGCTCAACAAATTTAAAGTGTTATTTATTTTCATTGTTTCTTCTGTTTGGTTCATTGTTTAGTGTCGACTTGTTTTCTTGTCATCTGCTGTGGCTACTAGGGGGTATTGAATTTGAAAAGAATAAGGTTGAAGGATACATACCGATATTGGTACGCAGTTCCATGCTTGTAGTTCTCTATTTGTCTTTCTTTTTGTTTTTGATTTTTTTCCCCTTTTCTCTGTTTTCATACAAACTGAAAATAGCTAAGAAACAACTTGAAAATCACAGTTTAAGAGATAAACCAAGTATTAGATGTTGATTCATATAAAATAGATACACACTCCATTATACATGACAACATTGACGAGGTGTTTCATAACAATGTGATTTTTAGTTTGGATGCATTCTCGTATATTGTAGGAGATTTCCTTTTCGATGCATTTCAGGTTCTACTGCATTTCCGTTATTCCTCAACGGAATTGCGCAATGGATTTATAGATTATTTCTTGGGTTGTTTAAAAAATAGTGACGTTGAGGCATTGGAGTCGTATGAATATGAATTGGCATATGATTTTCTTCGGAAGTTGCATGGAATGTATGATGTCACTACGTATTTTTCAAAAATACAGTTTTCTGCATCTCCAATTCTACCTGCACATGAGAGGGGAATTTGGGGAGATAAATTTTGTATATGGTGGTTGTCTAAGTGGCTCAATATATCAATTGGAATATGGTCATTGAAAAGAAAAACAAGATATCTACTATTCAACAAAACTGCATCTAGCAATCCATATTGCATCTTGTTCCATGATGTCAATCCTGTCAGTGGTCATTATGAACCACTACTGTATAGAAAATTGTCCATATGCAATATTGGAGGACCTCATATTTACTTGTCCTTCATTTCCAAAGACCTTGAATCGTAGTGGAAATAGATTACGCATCGCATAGATTGGCATGGTTTACAGATAGCAACAACTGTTGTATCTAGTTGTGGAGATAGTTTGTTCAATGCAATTTTTTGTTTGGTAGCAGTAGAGTTCAATGTCCGTTCACTACGGATTTACACTGTATAATCCTTTGCAGTGCAATTATAGGTACCAACGAACAGGATTTTAGGTGCTTGCATCAACACCTTTCGCCATATCTCCTAGAAAATATGCTGGCAATTGGAAGTTGACAAGAATAACTTGTAAACATGGCACTTCCATATGAAAAAGGAAATATGGAGGGTGGTAGATTCTGTTTGCAATGGCTATCTATCATATTCAGAGTAAATATCCAGGTATGGCCGGCTGTACCAGATGGAATAGTCCATTCCTGGTCTATTGATTCAAATTACGATCGAACAATTGACATCCTCTCGTTGAAAATAGATACGACACATACCCATTATCAACCTTTGCTTGGACATATCATTGGTTCAGGGTCCAATGTCCATGCCACCCAAATTGCATCGAATCTACATACGCATGGCAGTTTTTTTAATGAGAATGAAACTCCTCCTAGTTGCGGTAAGGCCATACAGGGCTTAAACAAAAAACGTAGACTAAGTTATCACAACTTGAAAAAGGTCATGCTTGAAATTCATCCCAGTTTTGATGAGGCCATACAGGGCTTAAAAAAAAAATGAAGACTAAGTTATCACAACTTGAAAAAGTTCATACGTGAGAGAAAAAAAAATATTGGTGGTATAGTGTTACATCCCGCTCTGGCGCACTGAGCTAACTTATTCTTTGAGGACACTTGATCGCAAGTGATCCAGAGTATTATGCTATTTAAACTTTTGATTTTGATTATGAGGCGTTATGGTTGATGACATGTTGTTTTACTACATTGACGTAGACAGGTGCTATTGACTCAGTTTTAGTGAGTGTGCGGGGTTTTGGACCTTGAGGATGTAGAGGCATTGATGGAACCCATTGGACTCCGAATCGAGTGAGGGAGTGTGCCATTGGGGTTTGATTGTTTTACTGTGACATTAGTGCATATGATTAGATGATATGATGTGGATATGTTCTGAAATGATTTGTTGATGATGCAGGCTGACGATAGCTTGCCGCCCAGACTCACATATGGATTAAAGGGGTCACACATGACTACTAGAGATGTTGAGGGAGAGGTGTGGACAACAGCCCTTCCATAGCCTACTAGCACTCCCGCCGTGGCTCGAACTGTAGGTTGACGATTACCTAGTTCGAGAGGACCCACGATGTTGTGAGGGTAGACTGTGACAGTCGCTCACGATGATTCTAAGGGGCGTGCAATAAGGTGGAGGCCTTATTCCTTAGAAGCCCCTAGTCTCCCACAAGTTCACCTGGCAAAGTATTGACTCCAGGGATTATTGATGTCTACAAAGTCATTCAAGAGGCGAGTGGCACCCTTGGAGCATGTGGTGCGTCCTGAAGGGAACGTCGCACAAGAAAAATGGAGAGTGGCGAGTGGCACCCTTGGAGCACGTAGTAAATCCTGAAGGGCACATCGCGCAAAGGAACATATGAGGTGAGTGGCACCCTTGGAGCACCTAGTGCGTCCTGAAGGGCACGTCGCGTTGTTGATGATAGAGGGATGAACCTAGATGACCCTAAGACAA